>JBBPNA010000130.1:0-67273 GCA_038090555.1 Boletus subcaerulescens | reverse complement strand
AAAGTTACTAATGTAGTTTGGACTGAAGTATTTAGAAATTTGCAGATTTGATATACAGACATCTTTTGATTTACCATACTATGAATAGAATTGGTCATAGTTACTCAATTACTAGCATGAAAACTAATAAACCAGGATTAGCATTGTCCCCAGAAACTGGGATGTAGTATCGCGTGGCATTTTGGGCCAAAGGCCCAAAACCGAGCTCAACTCGTAAGACTGAATCCGGCTGACAGCGCCAGATGGCTGACTGCGGCTATGCTGACCACGTGACCGGTGAGGGTGACGCCTGACCGGGGTGCGCACGGGATCGGAGGAGAGGAACTGACCCAGACGAAGAAGGCGATGCCGCGGGAGTGCGACGGACGACAGCACACCCACCCCCGTCTCTGGAAGGAGGAGCCGGCAGAGATTCGACATGGAGGGGAGCTAGGAGCTCCAAGGAGCGCCAATAGCGTAAGAAGGCGTCTGAGGACCAGCGTCCTAGAGCTTTAACTACGTCTGGGGGAACGCCAGCGAGGAGAAATTCGGTCGTGCCACCTATGCGGAAGGAATGGCCGGTGGTAGTTGGGATGTTGTTCAGCGTCCAAATCGAGTTGCAGCGAGCGAGCAGTTTTTTCTTCGTGAGACAGCGCCAACCTCTGTCCGATAAGAATGAGAATAATGGTAGATTCAGAGGCATTCGGTTCAATGTGAGATGGTGTTCCATGGTTGAAATAGGGTCGGAGGCATCGTTTTGGCGGCAAATCACGATGTCCTCCCCTTTGGATTTTGAGACCTTCGTGAATGGAAGGTGACACTTTCGAGAGCCGTTTGAGTTGAAGGGAGGTGAAAGGTGGTGGCGACAGGTGACGTTGAGGGGCTTGAACGATCTCTCCCATGGTGAGAGGATTTCGCCCAGGCGGATTTGTCCCCAGAACGCGAAGCATGCCACTGCCAGGCAGCATGCGTCGAAGGGGTCCTCTGAGGAGAGGTGGCTAGCTAGGATTAGCAGCATCGGACGAGTGACCGGAGGACGAAGGGGCTTTGAGGAATGGGGGGCGAGATTTGAGACCCCATTGATGACGTAGTGGAGACGAGGGCCCCCCAGCCATTTCATGTTATTGTATGTGTGCCAGGCTTTGAGAGTGGACATGTGCGAGAGCACTGTTTCCCCAGCCAGTGTCCCAATGTGAGAGGCAGCGAAAGCGCACAGAAGGTGTTCACTTGCCGGTAAGCGCTTATGCCTGGGGATGCGTTCCTTCTCGCAGAAATCGTGGAAGGCCATCACGCAGCCCCAGTATTTTCTCAGGGTTGAATCCGCCCATGCATGGTCAAGCGCGAGGTTTGTTTTGCAGTTGTAGAGTCACGGAGGATGGGAGTGGCAGGGGGATGGGGGGTTAGCACCGAGAGAACGCGAAGGAAGATCTCCGCTGGGGTGTTCGATGACATTGGAGGGCAAAATGGTAGATTACGTGAGCAATCAAACGAGGGTAACAAAGTGTTTTAAGTATGATGGTAAAGGGGGGGGTCGATCGAAACATGCTAATGAATTAGGGAAAATACCTTGAGAAATCGAGTCTGCGATGTTTTCCTCTGATTTGACCCAATCTACAGTAAGAAAAATTTTGGAATCGCGAAACAAAGCCACGATATGTCTAAGGATCTCATTCTGCGCTGGATTGCGGGATCTCCCGGCCTTGAGAGCGCCCACTACTCCTTGGTTGTCTGAATGGAAGACAAGATGGCAGTTTTTGAAACCGGCATGGATGAGGGTGCGAAGACCGAGGTCTATCGCGATCATCTCCGCCCAACCAATGTCTCTGCCGCTCGAGTTCCATCCCTCAAGAAGCTTCCAGGCTAGCCAGTGACCGTCTAGCAGGAAGCCGATCCCGAATGACGATGAGGCGTCGATGAAAATGGAGATTGGTAGAGGAGTAAAAGGGGAGGAGATAGAGCATCCGCACCAATCTGCGCTTAGGACGGCCCTCCACCAGGCAATGTCCTTTGCGACAAGAGAGGGAATTCGGTGATGAACAAAGGGGGATTTGGAGTTCTTGAACAAAGAGATAAGTTTGTAAAGGGCCGGTAGACGCAAGCGGCCGTCCGAAACGACTAGTGTACAATGTTGCAGGCAGCCTACTACCTTCTGGCAATCTTTCAAAGAGACGAGGGCACCCGTGGTCCAAGATTCAATGCGGTCGAGATATTTTTGGCGCTTCTTCATGGGGATGCAAACTGTTTTTTCGTCGAGATCCCAGACGAAGCCTAAGTAAGGGAAGGATGAATTGAAGGGAACGTGTTTGTCGGGAGCCCACGGCCAGCCTAATTCCGATGCGACATTGAAGATGAGCGCTTCGTTGAAGGAGTATGACCATGGGCCCACTGGGGAAGGGGGAACAGGGTAACGAAGGAATGCGTAGTTGTCGGACCAGTGGAGGATGTCGTCTGTGCCTTGGTTGCGATAAATTGCAGTAATTGCCTTGCCAGGGCGATCAAAGAGTGGGCTGGAGCTGGCACAACTGAAACAGGTGCAGTGATCTATGAAAATCTTGTTGACTCCGTCGACTGTGACTTTAACGCATGTAAGATGCTGGTCCTCTGGCGCTATGGGAGATCGACGATGAGCCGCTTCGACATCAAAGACCGCACCCTGTGAACCAGGAGGGGCCTTGGCCACCAGTAACCAACAGTCGTTGAAGGTCCCCCAGTCCACTGAGAAGACGGAAGTGTCGATGAGAGCGTTGAGTGAAAGAAGCACAGCATTGTTGCGAGGGTATGAATGATCTTGAACTAGACAGAACTTGGAAGAACTGGGTTTGGGAATGACGCCCAGTGGGGCAGTGTGAAAAGGACCGATGATGGATTCTAGGCAGTCTGGGGAAAAAGGACCTGCCCGGGAGGTGATGAGACGGAGAAGGTAAAGCAGAGAGAAGAACAAACTGGAATAACACTTGGCTTGCAATTCAGACTTGATGTAATCGAGAATAAAATCTAAGTGTTCTAAAGTGGACCGATGATTGTCTGGAGTAAAGGATGAAGACTGAAGGTAAGAGTCCGGAACACCAATCCTCCAACCGTCGCGGATGCCTTTCGGAACATCCGCAAATTCCTCTAATGCTCCGGCCTTGAGGAGGAGTTCCTCCCACTTCAACCAGATAAAAGGAGTGACAATTGGGAGGAAACCGCTAAGCACTGCATGCTTGCGCCGAGTGAGTGGCGCTGCAGCAAGAGCAGACATGGGCACGAGGGCAGTTGGATTCCCCACAACCACAGCCATTGAAGCGGAAGCAGACCTGTCCTCCTTGCACTGTGGACCAGGTTCCATTCATGTAGGAGTTGTAATTTGTTTTGGAAAGGCCACAAGCACGTTTCCTACAACCTGCGACGCCGCAGAAGATGCACCAGAGGGGTTGAAAATCATGACGAAAGGAAGGAGGGGTGGGGCCAGCGCTGGTCCAATAGGAGGACTGGCATTGCGTGGGAGTTGGGAGGGAGCAATGAGAGACAGAAACTGAACTGGAAGAAGAAGAGGCCGCCACCGCCGACAGGGAAGTGGGCGGCGCCGCTTTAGGAGGGGAAGTGCCGTAGAGGCCGGGTAAGGTATGTTGGGTGCCCGTGCGGTAAGCGTCCACAATCTGGCACCAGATCTCTTCTTGCCAGAATGAGGGATCAATCCCGCTTTTTGGATCAATGTAGTGGATGCGAAGACGGATGTCGTAGCAGAGGATGACATGGAAAAGGTCCCAAAAGTCTGTGTGGCGGACGAGGCGGGTGTAATGAGATTCCCATGTGTCCACTATATCGCCAGTGTTTGGGCCAGGAAGAAAGCGGCGGATAGCGTCAATAAGACGGGGGTAAGCATGGATCCAGTCCAGTGCGCAAATGGAGCTCTCATCTTTACTCGAGAATTTCGCACCCAACAGTGTGAGTTGGCCTTCTTTGAAGAGTAAGGCCTGGCCGTCCTCACGTGACGACCAGGATGTGGAAGCGATGGAACGAGTAGTGAGGGCTGTAATGGGAATATATACCATCCAGTTGCTTTTGAGAGTGGAAATGACCTTAGCGGGAATGGGAAGGTTGAAACCGTCTAAAACGGCTGACTTAACTGGCAGGGAGCGCAGATGAGAAGAGGACGGTGGGCCGACCTGGTGTGTGAATGCAGGTAGTAACGATCGTTGGTTGGGATCTGGAAGATCTAATGAGAGTGGTAAGCGACTGTATGCGCCTCCGTGGAAACGGATTGATAATGATAATGATAATTAATGATAATGATAATTAATAGATATTAGATATGATATTGGGGGTAAACTGATTGCAAGTGTCCCGAAGGTAAGGCAGGCGAAAGGTAAGGTAAGGTAAGGTAAAGCAAAGTAAGGTAACGTAAGAGGCAAATGTAATCACCACGGGCAATGCAGTGCAGTAATTAGGTAATGGTAATGGTAATGGTGATGGTAATGGTGATGGGTAAAGCGGTGCGGTAAAGGAATGCGTAATGGTAATGGGAAGAGGATCCAAAGAGTTGGAGACTTACCTGCAGGGTCAGCAGGAGGAGGGAGGAGGCCCGCTAGTAAATCGTTGAAATCGATGCCAGGGGCTACCTCTGATAGGATGCCAGCAACGTGGGAGTAACAGTCTGGGTCTCCCTGGTTGAGACCCTTCAGAGCCGCAGCGAAGACAGTCGACTTGTAGTGGTCATCTGCGACGACCAGAGGTGGGTCTTGAGAAGTACTAGTGGTGGGGGCAGAGGACTGTGCAGCCAGCCGATCGAGGATGGAGGCCAGAGGCGGCACTCTGATTTTCAAAGACTGGGTTACATCATCCACCCCAGTAAAATTTATGTGGGGGGACGGGAGATCGGCCCGGCGTTTACCTTTCTTCTTTGGGGCAGCATTGCCCAAGGATCCCCCTGAGCGGGGGCGAGCGTTGGAGCGAGCTGCACGGTGAGGAGAGCTCTGCTGGCATTACCTTCCTCAGAAGGTAACACTAAAGTGACTCCGGGGATGTTTTCAGCCAGAGAGGTGGTGTCCGCGATGTTGATGCAGACATTGCCATTTGGGTAATCCGAAGGACCAGCTCAGTCTGAGTCGGGAACTCCCGGGGAGCTTGTTACACGAGGCAAAGGGGAAGAAGGAGAGAAGTCCCTGATAGCATCGTCGTTCCCAGGGCTCCTACCTGTGTCCTCAATGGGGTCCGAAGTACCTTGGACGGAATCTTCAGCAGCCTCCAAAGGAGGAGCTGAGCGACCACGAGTTGAGCAACGAGGGGGAGCCATGAGAGCAGACTGATAGGGCAGGATTGATCTAAGCGAAATGAGACCGCGAACCCAGCCGATCGTCGTGGGAGCGGAATAAGTCGCGAGGCAGACACCGCTGATCTCGCGGCTGCCTTATATCCCCCGACGAATCGGAGCCCGAAAACACGCCGCCGGCACCTTCATGCCTCAGGTGCGTCGGCTGACGTTACCTGGCTACTATCTGTATCTGGCACAGACCAGGGCTACTGCCGTGGGCCAATGCCCCCTCACGCAGGGTGATAGCACCTGGGATAGGGGGCGTCGTTCATGGGGCATGTCAAGGGAATGACCATCCCATGGTTCTCGCCGTCGATTCTACTGTGCCCCGGCGGACGTGTCTGGGCCCCAACCTTCGTTGGGCTCATTTTACCTGCTCCGAGATTCAAAGATGTATCCTAGACTGCGTCCCGTCTCACCCCGTACCGGTGTGTGGTCAGAAATACAGATCCACACCATCGCCGGCAAGCAGAGTTTACACACTCTGAGCTCTTTAACTCGGTCATCCACGCACATACGAGCGCGAGTATCGTTCGTTCCTACGTGCCGTGATCCATGTTGCCACTCCACGATTGCTAACAAAATGAAAGGCTATGTATAACGACAAGCGGTTGGGCAAGCCAGGTGGGTAGTGATGCACAGAGCGTTTTTCACTTGATCGACTCCAAGTTGTCATCCCAACCCTTAAGGCTCCGTTTTACACTCGCTGCAATTACCGCATTGTGATAGACGACGAAATTGTCGGTCCTCTTCTACGCCTGCTGTATTCCATGAGGAAATCATAGAACCATAATAGTGGACACGGCTTACCTACTGCGATAGAGTCCTCAACCTCAAGGCATCACTCCCAGGAGCGGCGCAATCTGGTCATTGTGAGTTTCCATTGATCATGGATGTTATCTCGTTCGAGACTCAAGTTTGATCAACGGAGCACTGTCCAACATGAGGCTTCATTTCATTCGGTAGACCACCAGCGCGAGTGACCTCTTCGCACTACGCCGTCCGCAACTTCATGATGAGTGTTGGAAAGACAAGGTTTGTTTCGGGCAATGATCGTCGTAAGGCTTGTTTGTACTTTGGAGCCAACCGACCACAGAGTCTGACAGGCCGTCGTCGAGGCTCCGACGGGTCCACCTGAAGGAAGGTAGTACTTGGCTGATGAAGCGTTGGCCAAATAATGGTATCGATCAATACATTCGCGCAGCTAGCGATGTCACTGCTAGCGTGCATCATTCGTGGTGATGGTGCTGGTTATTCAAAGATAAGGTACGACTCTGCTTCTCGAGCTCCAAATCGATGCTGACACACACGGACTTGACTCCAAAGATCACCCTGTATTTGATAGTCGGTTGCAACCAAATCTCTCTCATGATGCATTTCACAGATTAAAACTATCTTTGTTGCATTTATTTTGTACGAGCAAGTCTTTCTTTTTTTCTTGTCAAGGATGCTCCGGGTTCGTTGGGGACTATCCTAATGACTTCCTGCTTCCTAGACTTGTCTTCTTCAACGAAGATACAAAACCCAGGAAACTCGCAGTTAAGCTTGATGTCTTTGCCCACACTCTTAGCCATCACCCTCTGCTGACGAAGAAGACGTTAGGTTACAAATGCATCGCTCACGACTTGTTGGCCGTCATACCAAAGTGACTTACGCTGTCTAATTTGACGTGGCTCGCATGCCACGATTTCAACTACAGTGTGGAGTTATGTTCTTCCGCACGGGCGAGCTCATCGAAATGGCTGATAAGCCCAGCGAGTCCATCACAGACAAGTATGAGTTCAGGGCCACTTTTTACTGTTACGACTCTATCATAAACAACCGCAGTCAATGTCTATACACTATTTCAACTAGTGCTGTGCACGTTTCGTTTGTCTCAGCGTTATATCGATCTAGACAACAAGATCCAAAATCCCAATTGCGTAGTGATCTGCCTTGGTAGATTGGAGGCATATTCGGCCGGAATAAGGATCATAGTCCAAGACTCCATCTGCCTCGGTAGATTGACCTTGTATCGACCTACACAGCAAGATCCAAAATCTCGATTATGTTGTACGGTTTCGTAGCAGACCGGAGACAAAGCAGCCCAGTATATGGATCATAATCCAAGAGCTTGCGTGGGGTTTGAAATCGTAGGATGGAAGGGTATTCCGTAACCTTGGCCTCATCCACCTCACTATCATCGTCACGAGTGCGCACATGATATTCAACCGCTGAGACAGCTGTGTGCGAGGGTTGTTTGAGCGTGTCAAATGCCCGGCTGGTGCCATGGAAAGAGGGGTGAAGGAGCCGCATCCTGGAGTGGCCAAAAGGACCGAGCGACTGGAGCGTGATGGTGCCGAATTCGTGATCGCGGGAGGCATGTGCGGCGCTGAGGCGGAGGATGTTGTAGCTCGAGTGAATTTGGATGGCAATGAGCACGTCTTGCGTGGTTGGGTCGATGACCGCGTCACGGAGGGTATGGCATGATTCGATAGTACCGGGGATGAGACCACGGTGGGAGGGACTGAGGGCAATGGAAGATGAGGTTGAGTGGTGATAGGGGTGTGGAGGGGGAAGTGCAAATGCCTGGAATAACAGGCGCCATCCGATGGCTATGGCGTAGAACAAAGTAGCGATGACCACGTGTGTCGACGTCGAGATGATCGACAACACAAACCGTTCATCATTGGCCAACATGTTTAGCACCTGTGTCGTAAGTATTAAACTTCAATTGGCCGGAATCAAATGCGTGAAGAAAAGTGCCTACCTCGCCTATCTCCATCAAGGCCGCATCGCCGCATGGAGAAAGCGTGAACATTGTGTGTGTGCACACGTCCAAGGCGAAGAGAAACTCATCGTCTAGATCACGACCTTGGATAACGATCACACGCGGACCAATCTCGACCGACTCGATCCTGAACCTGTAGTGTTCGAATTGGTGAAGAAGATCCAGAGTCACTTCAGATTGCTCCTCCACGTGCAACAAATATATTGAACTAATGACGGTGTTATTGTAACCTCTGGATTGTGTCAGATGTTGAAACTCACATTCGTCTCGTCGTCTCCGATGCCTCATTCAACACCGCACAGGTAAACGGGTGGCCCTCGACATCGATGGCAGAAACGCAATGAAATGACTCCAGGGTCCAAGCCGTCGGCGTCCTGTAAATGACATTCCCACCCGAGTTGAAAGTCTTGTGACCCGACACGTTGGCATTCAAGTCATAACAACAGACTTCGGAATTGAAAGCGATGAGTAGGAATCGCCCGAAGACCAACCTTACACCGAGGTCCACAGCCGTATACCGAATTTCTCTCACCTTGAACGTCGGTCTTGACGTTTGGGCAGTTCCACCACCACGGCGAAGATTCCGTTCGACGCGCCAACTGGGGACGAGCACATTTTCCAAGTCCTGTTTGGACTGCCAGAGGAATGGACCCGGAGGGCGAACGCAGTCTGCCGTGAGATAGGCATCGCGCCAAACGTGCCTACTTTGGCTAACTTCATTGAGGCATCGGGAAACCTGTAGTAAAGTAGGTCTACTCAAGCCAGCCCGATACATGCCGCATTCCCAGTGAATGCGGAAAAGATGCCACATACCCTGCGTAATCGCAGAATGTCTGGGACATCGATGTAGTGGAATATATAGAGCAAGATTTCCAGCGGAAGCTGGTTGAGAGATGTTGCAGTGGGATCTGATGGCATGCTTTAGCACTTGGTGGTTCTCTTTGAACAAAGTTTCGCCGACAGGGGACGCTGACTAAGCACATACGCCTTAACAACTTGAACACTGGGATCATACCCAGTACTTGGTAATTCCGAGTTTTTGGTTGTACAATAAGTATTGCATACCAAACGGTATCCAATACAACAACACTCCGCCCATGCTAGTACCGAGTTACAGAGAAAAATCAAAGATTTCAAGCATGCTATAATTTCCCATGATGCCTCGGAGGCATATCCGACCAGAATGGGGATCATAATCCACCAATGAAGGTGGAGTCGGAAGTTGGAAAAGGGAAGGGTAGTCGATGACCTTGGCGCTGTGCTCATGACCGCCGTCGTTGTTGCCACGAGCGGATATGACATATTCGAGCGCTGCGACTCTGGCCTGATCGGAGCCCGAGTAAAACACCCGACCAGTGCTGTCGAACGAGGGATGAGCGAACAGCATTTGGCTAAAAGGGCCAAGGGGCTCGAATGCGATTGTGCCCACCCCCTGACCACGCGCAGTATGTATGGTGCTGAGACTGAGGATGCCATGTTGAGAAACGGAGATGCGAGGACGGGAAGGCTCAAACATGTTCGCTCGGATGGCAATGAGCACGGCTTGCGTGGATGTGTCGAGGACCGCGTCATGGAGAACCAGGGTGCCGCTTAGGTTGACGTTGATGCCAGGGACGACACCATGGTGGGAGGGGCTGAGAGGGGCTGAGGTGGGTGTGGTGTGGGAAGTGGGAAGTGTAAATGCCTGGAAGAATGTGGTCCATCCGGCGGCTTCGATGTAGAACGACCTGGCTAGGATCAGGTGCGTCGACGTCGAAATGCACCTGGGCCAGAATATCGTTCTAACGAGCCTCCGTTCTGACATCTACATCACAAATCTCAATCTCAATCGGGCAGATTGGGATGTACCAAAAATGGAGCTTACCTCGGCTGCCTGCCATGTCGCATCAGTGAAAGAGGGAAGAAAGAGCTCCGTGTGCGCGTGCACGTCCAAGACGATGAAATTCCGATCAGCGTCCAGGTTGGGGGCCCAGTCGACCTTGGATGACAATCACACGAGGACCAAGGTCGACAGACTGCACGTCAAACGCCCTGTATTCGGGTGACTGGTAAACGAGGCCCATTGTCAATTCAAATTGCTTCCCCACGCTCAAAAAATAAATTGAACTAGTAATAATATAAGTCTAATCTCTGAAATCACGACGATGTCGAACTCACATTCGTCTTGTTGTCTGCGTTTCCTCGTTCAAAATTGCACATGCAAACCGGCGACCCCCGACGTCAACGGCGGAAACGCAATGAAGCGACCATACGATCCGACCTGTCGTTCGGTAAATGATACTCCCACCCGAGTTGGGGTCGGACTCGTCGAGGTTCAAGTCATAACAGTGGATTCCCTCGTTGAAAGCAATGAGCAAGAACCGCCCGAAGATCAAGTTTGCATAGAGTTTCATGCCCGTAATCCGAATCTCCCTCAGCTTGAACGTCTGTACTTTGCTTTGGGTTGTACCGCTACAGAGACGTTGAAGGTTCTGACTGACGCGAAGACTAGTAACGAGTATGTCTTCCAAGTCGTGTACAGATTGTAATGGGAATGGACCAGGAGGGCGAGGGAACTCGGCTGTGCAATAAGCATTGAACCATACGTTCCTGTAGCGGGTAGCTTCGTTCAGGTATCGCGAGACCTATAAAATAGCTCTACTCAAGCCTGAAGCACGCTGAACGGGTTGCACAAAGAAATGGCACGTACCCTACGTACTCGCAGGATGTCTGGGACATCAATGTAGTAGAATATAACATGCAAAACTTCTAGCACGAGCTGGTTGAGAGAGCTAGAACGTTGTCAAACTTGACATGCTCCTTGAACTTGAGCGAAGTTGATTGTTGTACAGCGCAGGTACAGCGCTGGTGTTAGCGCGCAAGTGAGAGATCCGTCGATTCCTCCAACTCGAATGGACTCACATATGAATACAACACTCCGTAGTCCGTCCCTGTCTTGAAGCTATCGAGCCTTGGAATCGATGTTTGAAGTAACTGGCTAGAGGCCGCTGACTAAGCAACTGTCAGCTGCCACTTGCGCCCATCTTGACACGCTCAGTTTCGCGGGCACCCAGGCAACTCCGATCCGTCATCGTGGGTAACCCCAGCAAAGTGTATTTCCGACAGCAATAGCCACACGCGGTCCTGCAGCTCAAGCTACGCGCGGAGAACCTCCGATCCCAGGAACACCCGGAAATCTTGCGTCGAAACGAGGCTTCGGACTCCGGAGGCCTTGATTTCCTCATCGAAGACGGGCCGCTGGCAAGTGATAAGGCACCTGGTTATGACGGTGGGTGAACGACTGTCTTCATCCGACTCTTCGGTCTGCGTACGAGAGACTAAGAGTCTCGGTCTGTCTCTACCGAGCGCCAATCATGAACGACATTCCAACATTCCATTCAATTTCCTTCGTCCAATCGAACACCAAGTCTCTCCGAGATGGCACCACAACACTTGGTTAGCGCGGCAGTTTTGTGCGTCAAAATAGATTCACTACTGTCTGCAGATTGGGATGGGTTCCGGCCTGGGAAGCTGGATCAGACCATCAAGTTAATCAAGGACTTGATTTCTGACAAGAACGCCGAGGGTACATGGTTTGACGAGTCCATTGAGCCCATGTGGCCCTACATGGATCATAGTATATACCCAGCCGATGCCATCCGTGCTGAGGGAGCTCGAGGATGCTGTGTTTCGGATGGGGGAGGATCGCATCCACTCGGATGGCGATAAGGACGTTCTGCGTGGATGATTCAACAATTGCATCGTGCAAAAGTGCGTTGTCGTTGACCTGGACGTCGAAAACGACACCACGGTGTGAGGGGCTGAGAGAGGTCGAGGTCGAGGTGGGGCAATGGGCACTTGAAGGGGGGAGGGCAAACGCCTGAAAGAATGTCCTCTGGCACGTGCGTTGACGTGGAGATACTCGTCGGCCTGACGCTCGTCTGTATAGGGGCAGATACTGTAATCTATGTTGTAGATATCAAACTTCAACTGGGAAAAACGGAACGATCGAGAGGTTGCCCCAATCACTGCATGAGTGGAAGGCATAAGGAACTCTGTGTGCTCGTCCATGGCGACGACGGAAAGCGATGACCCGAGGACCAAGGTTGATGAATTCATCCAGAGGTCAGCGTCACCAGGGTTCGGGCCTGAGTCAGCGTACTGCCAGAAGGAAGTGAACCCCCATCCAGCAGGAAGGGCACCAAGAGTAGAAGCGTAATCAGCAATCCACAATGGGTTATTGGTGGCAAAGTCAGGACTGTTGCCGGTGCAAGTGGTCCACCAGTCAGTCGTAGTGTAAATGACTACAGCAAAAGTGTTCACAAGTCATGAGGCGTGTCAGTCAAGGATTGCATCACCTGGGTATCTAAGTAGAGAACAAAAAAAATAGTCAGATCGGTCACTTGAAATAGCACAGATTTCGTTACCGGTCCGTGGCAGCTTTGTAGGTGTTGGAGAAATCCTGGACCCACGAAACCATCTCAGCAGCCGTTAGGCCATAGCACTCGGCACCGTCAGGGTTGTCTATTTGAAGATCAGTTTTCATCACCGATAGCAATTAGGATAGGGGACTACAAACACTCGATGTCTAGCGCTCCAGGAAGGGTAATGTCATCTGCAGACCAGCCACCTAACAGAGAATTAAACAATAAATTTTAATGCTACCTAGAGAGGCATTCTCACCTCCATTGTCAAGGAAGTACGTTGCTTGAGTGGCACCTGAAGACTCATCTGGGTGTGCAAAGTGGTAAGATCCGCGAATGAGGCCAGCGTCCGTAGCACCAATGTACTGAGAACTGAAGGCAGGCGATATATAGGCTAAGGACAATGTAGCTTAGTACACAAATGAGAGAGACGAATTAAGTAGCCGAACATGTCCCCTCAGTAGCCTTGATGTATGCGAACTGGATACCGTTATCAACGACAGTGGTCCAGTCAACGTTGGTCTGATAGTCAGAGACATCAATACCCTGAGGATCGGAGCGCTTGACTGGAGTCGCTCGAGCAACGGCCAGGGCCAAAGCGAGTGAAGCAAGACACTTCATGATGGGGACATACGAAGAAGGGGCTTGTAGACGAAGAGGAATGAGTTCATTTCACTCGTCTTTATACCTCTAGGATCGTCAGGGGTGCCAGGGGTTTTCTCAGTCTGCACTTGTGGACACGTACCGATTTTGCGTTCGTGATCACCTAGCATGTGCAGTCACTGTAGTTGGAATAGATTTCATGAGAAGAAAACACTGGTATTCATCAATCTTGAAAAGACATGATTATATCGCCTCGGAGGACGATTCCACTGAATATAAGCTGAGTCGGAAGTAGGAGGACATCGATATCGGTGTCATCATTGCGACATGTAGGAGGAACTGCACGTCAAGGTTAATAGTGTTTGGCTCAAGATCCTGCACCACTGTGGTACAATAATTTGGGGCCTGGCGTTGATGATTAAACCATTTCGGGCGAGTTGGGAGCACGCGTTCGCTTAGACTACGAGACGTACTGCATGGAAAACGTACCCCGTGATCACTGGGATGGGGCGTTGTAAAGTGATAAGTTGTCATGATGCTGAAATCACTCACACAAACCAAAGCACGTTGGTGCAGGCTCGTGCAGCTGTATTTTGTTCGTGGAACACTAAGCTCTGGTCTGGTTGCAAAACGGATGAGTCGTTGCGGTTGCGGTTCCGTTACTAAAGCCGAGCACATGATGGAAATTTTTGGAACCCCGCCAAAATTTGTGTAGATCAACGCAATCGCGTCTGCCTCCCCTTCCTTGTCCTCCTTCCTGCACGACCTTGCAAAATGGATGTGAGTACAGTCCGTGTTCGATTGCTTGCTCTTGATGTTCATCTCCAACGTACAGCCTAGTTTCGTGCAGGGACTGCACAGTCTCCTGTTACAGTCCACCTCCAATGACACCACTCAACTCAAGGCTGTAAGATCGTTCGATCAAACGCGTTTTTCACCCCCGTATTGATACCGCTCAATCTCAGGCCACTGCCAAGCTGAATACCGAGTACTACAAAAATCCGACATGCATATCTGCCCTTGCCCAGATACTTGCCAGCTCTCCCGAATTTGCCGTGAGTTCTTGTCGATCGCCCATGCAGATCTCGGGATTAACCACGATCCACTCGTCTCAAGGTGCGCCAACTTGCAGCAGTCGAACTACGCAAACGGGTCAGGCAAAAAAGTGGCGATCTGTGGATCCAGCTCCCCCGAGAATCGCGTGAGCAGATCAAGAGTGAATTGCCGAAACTCATCCTCGCCGAGCCAAAGTACGCGTTCATGTATCGTGTTCGCCTTCTTGTTCTCAACCTCTACTTTGCAGTAAACTCGTCCGTCACTCGGCTGCACGTGTTGTCGCATCCATCGCGTCGATCGAACTCAAGGAAGGGTCATGGCCTCAGCTTCTCTCATGGCTCAACGAGGCTTGTACTTCTCCGCAGGTTGCGCAACGCGAAGTTGGCGTATACATCCTGTTTACCGTGCTAGAAACGGTCATCGAAGGGTTCCAGGACTCCACTCAGAACTTTTTCAAACTGTTCGAGGTCCTCCTCACCGATTCTGAAAGCATGGAAGTGCGAGTAACGACAGTTCGGTACGCATTCAAATATAATCTGCCCGATCAACATTGACATACTTAATTCACCAGTTCATTGGGTATCCTTGCTCAATACATCGACGCAGATGACAAGGGTGATATCGTAAGTTGATGATATCTAATCCGGCGCGTCTTTTGAATATCAGTATCTTCTCAGAAAACATTTCAAAATTTCCTACCTGCCATGATCCAAGTCGTGCAGCAAGCGTTAGAAGCAGGGGACGAGGCTTCGGTACGGCAGTTATTCGATGTCTTCGAGACACTCTTGATTCTCGTAAGCCATATACCCATCGATCCGATCACCCACTGATCGATGTTGAACTCAGGAAATTCCACTTTTGGGGCCCCATACCGAGGCTCTCGCTTCATTCCTACTCCTCTGCGGTGCTAACAGAAACCTTGATGCTGAACTTCGTATCTTCCCTCTGAACGCTCTGAACTGGACTGTACAATAGCAAGTCTACCGTCTTCTGTGCTTCAATCCAACGTTTACCCATTCTTCACAGTAAAAAGACGAAGATTCAAAGCCAAAATCTTGCTGGAAAGATTTTGGAAGGTCTCATGCCGATCACCACCGAACCCGAGCCAGAAGACAGCGACCAGGACGCGCCATGTCGAGTGAGTCCGTTAAGATCAAGTGTAATTGTGTACTGATAGCTTCGTAGTCTGCATTACGCATTATCGACGGTTTGGCGACGAATCTCCCTCCCACCCAGGTCTTCCCCGCTCTGCGCACTCTGATCCAACAATACTTTTCATCACCTGATCCCAATAACCGACGCGGTGCCACGCTCGCCCTCGGCGTGGTCGTCGAAGGCTGCAGTGAATTCATGACTCCCATCATGAACCAAGTCTGGCCTATCATCGAGGCTGGTCTTCAGGATGTTGATTCCTCAGTGAGGAAGGCCACCTGTATCGCTGTCAGTTGCCTGTGCGAGTGGCTGGAAGATGAGTGTTCCGCCAAGCATGCCACACTCATTCCGGTAAGCTATGCCTCCCTGTTCAATCTCGACCCAGTATTGAACAATTTTAGGCTATCATGAACTTGGTCCACGATCCAGCGACTCAACGTTCCGCCTGCACTGCCCTTGATGCCCTTCTCGAGATATTGCAGGACGTAATTGACCAGTATCTCAACCTGATCATGGAGCAGCTCTCAAACCTCCTAGACACAGCCCCCATTTCTGTCAAATCTGTCGTCACCGGCGCCATTGGCAGTGCCGCTCATGCCTCCAAGGATAAATTTTCGCCATATTTCCAGCCTACTATGAACCGTCTCCAACATTTCCTGGTTCTGACTGGGGAGGGTGAAGAGAGTGAGCTACGTGGCATCGCTATGGATGCAGTCGGAACGTTCGCTGAAGCCGTTGGGGCCGACGCGTTCCGCCCGTACTTTGCTGACATGATGAAGCAAGCGTTTCAGGGACTTGAAATGGGTAGTCCTCGTCTGAGGGAATGCAGTTTCCTGTTCTTCTCTGTGATGGCCCGAGTCTTTGGCGAGGAATTCGCACCTTACCTTCCAAATGTTGTTCCTCCTCTTTTGTCCAGCTGTCGCTTGGCCGAACATGGTGAAGAAACAGATGCCTCCCGTGGGTCATGCGCATTTCTGAAACTGCTGTTGCTCATAACCCATTCTCTGCATTGCAGTTTCTGAAGAGGCGGCTATTGCATTCGCGTCTGGTTCTTCTCCCTCTACTGCGATAACAGTGCTTGATACTGATCTCAACGGCAAGATCGAGGCAGAGATGGAAGACGTTGACGTCGACAAGATGCTCGAGGTCAACAGTGCCATCGCTGTCGAGAAGGAAATCGCAGCAGATACGATCGGCGCATTGTTCCTTGCGACTCGCAATCATTTCTTCCCTTACGTTGAGCAATGCGTCATTGAACTCGTTGCTCTCCTGGCGCACTACTACGAAGGCATTCGCAAATCAGCTACGGAATCATTACTCGAGTTGGTTAGGGTTTTCTACGAGCTCAGTGACCCTCAGGAGTGGCAACCCGGTGCTATTGTAGTAAGTAAATGCTTGGAAATTTGGCTCGCGTCCCTAACGTTTTCATGCAAGACCGTGCCTCTACAACCCGTTGTAAAAGAGCTAGTCGGTCACTGCCTCCCCCCTCTGCTTGACATGTATGAATCCGAGGATAATAAGTAAGGATTTGTCACGACAGGTCTTTATCGTCGCTCACATTTATCAGGAGTGTGGTGGCGTCACTATGCATTGGTCTTGCGGAAACGATCAACAAGTTGGGGGCTGCATTCATTGAGAACAGTATGTACGCTCGCAAAATTCTCCGTCACTTCGCTAAGACTGTCTTAGATGTTGAGCAAGTCTGCAATATCGCTATCCAAGTTTTGAGCCAGAAGGCGCTCTGTCAACAGGACCCAGATCAGGATGAGAACGAGGAGGCACTAGAAGATCAAGCCGAATATGACTCGGTTCTTATCTCTTCAGCTGGAGATCTGGTTGCAGCGTTGGCAAACGCGCTCGGCACAGACTTTGCCCAGGCCTTTGGAACGTTCTTCCCACTGATCGCTAGGTATTACGTGAGTAACGCTGCTACGCACCTCTGAACGGATCTTCTGATGTTTGGGAATGCAGGGAAAGAACCGGTCTTTGAGCGACAGGTCGTCTGCCATTGGATGCTTGGCAGAAATCACTGCGGGGATTAAGAGTGCGGTCACACCTCACACGGAGCCCCTCTTCGAGCTCTTTTACCGAGCTCTTAGCGATAATGAGGCAGAAGTCCAGAGCAATGCATGTTTCGCTGTCGGCCTCCTGGTGGAACACTCCACGGTCGACCTCAGCCCACAGTATCTCCCTCTCCTTGCTGCTCTTCGTCCCCTGTTCGATGTTACTCCTGATGCGCACCGCTCTCGGCTAAATGCCAAGGACAATGCGACAGGCGCTGTCGCACGACTTATCTACCGCAATTCTGCTGCTGTGCCGCTCGACCAAGTCCTTCCGGTATTTGTGGCGGCCCTTCCTCTGAAAGAGGACTACGTAGAGAACCGGCCCGTCTTCCGTGCCCTCTTCCACCTCTTTCGGACCACTCCTCAGATGCTCGGCCCGCATCTGGGTGCATTGCTACCTGTGTTCAACCACGTTCTTGACCCAAGTGGCCCAGATCAGATTGGTGATGAGGGACGTGCTGAGTTGATCCAACTCATCTGTTTCTTGAACACGCAAGAACCAGCCAAGATACAAGCAGCGGGTTTGACGGCTTACCTCCAGTGAATGTAGACATTTACATTTTCCCCTCTCCCAAGACTGCCTTTACCCATTTAGACCACTTTTTTTTGATGTTGTGTTTCCAGAGTACAGGTATTTCGGTTATATATGCACGTGACTGTTTTCCACGACGCGTTTCCGTTGTTGAACGAATTGCATTTCTTTTCCCATCTCCACGCCGCGACAAACACCCGCCAGATAATCTTGAAGTCGAGCTCGCTGGCCGACTCGTTCTCTTACGTGCGTCGTCGTCGCCCCCTACGACTCCCATCACTATGCTTGCCATTCTTTTCATGTTCCTCGCCGCGCTCTCTGCGGTTTCGGCTAATGTTTCCCTCGACTACCCCCTGGACGGTCAATTTCCGTTAATCGCACGCATTGGGGAAAATTACACGTGGACCGCGAGCCCGAAGACGTTCTCCACCGACCTGGACAAATCTTTGGCCTATTCTGCGTCCGGACTTCCTGCCTGGCTCAAGTTTGACAACCGCACCATGTCTTTTTACGGTATCCCCACTCCGGCGGATGAAGGCCGACCACCTATCACGGTGACCGCGAGCGACACGGAATCGATCGCATCCTCGACTTTCATACTCTGCGTGACGCCGTATCCCACACCGACGGTTCAGAGACCGATCAGTCAGCAGTTTTACGCCGGGAATCAAGCCTTATCCTCGGTCTTTTTTCTTTCGCCTGGATCTGCGCTCGCCACGGATGAACCGACGTTGAGAGTGCCCGCGTGCTGGTCGTTTAGCATTGGTCTTGACGGGGATTCGTTTGCGGCCGAGAACGACATGTATTATGGTGCGCTCCTATCGGACGGGACCCCGTTGCCGTCTTGGATCACGTTTGACGCGGAGACGATCACGTTTGACGGTGTCACGCCCAGCGATGAGGTGGTCCCGACACCTCTCACGCTGGAAATCGTCGTCTTTGGTGCCGATCAAGAGGGGTACTCAGCTGCGTCGCTCTGGTTTAACCTCGTCGTTGCGACTCACGAGTTGTCTGCGTATTCGACGTTACCGACGGTCAACGTCACGGCAGGTACACCGTTCAATGTTACTATAACCTCGCCGGCGGACTTTAATGGTGTACTGGTCGATGGGCAACCGTTGCAGCCTGCAAACGTGACTGTGCTGTCGGTCGATGTGTCGTCGTACAAGAACTGGCTCAAGTACGATCCTGCAAGCAAGATGCTGTTTGGTGCACCCCCAAGCAACTTTACGGCCGCGGATGGTAGACCGGATTTACCGGTCACGCTGACGACAAACTTTAACCAAACTCTGTATACGAGCGTCACTCTGGACATTGTTGCGTCTTACTTTTCGCAATCGGACTTGGGCACGATCCGAGTGGACCCAGGACAAACGGTGCAATTCAATCTCGCCAAGTTTTTTGCGAATGCGTCGGCGCAGCATACCGATGCCAACTTGAGCGCATCTTTTAACCCTCCGAGTGCCAGCGCATTTCTCAACTTCAATCCGGTCACGGCGCAACTCATGGGTCAGATTCCTGCGAATTCTGATGTACCAAAAATAGGTGTCACCTTTGTCGCGTATTCGCATATCACGCACTCGACGTCACATGCAATGCTCTCTGTCGTGTCGCCCGAGTTGGAAAGCGTCAAAGGGAGCGGGCCGGGTGGCGTCGGCGCACCGTCGAAAACTCAAGCCACGCTGATCGTGTCGCTCGTGTTTGGTATTATTGGCGGTGTTTTCTTTCTTGGCTTTGCCTTTGCGTTGTTCAGGCGATGTGCGCGTGTCAAGGACTCTGCGATTCTTGGCGAAGAAGGTACGCGAGCGTGGACCGAGGAAGAGAAGCGATGGTACGGGATCGGGATCGAGGTGCGCGATCAAAAACACGAACACGGGTATGGATGGAGTACACAAGCGGATACGAGCGCGATCTCAGAAAAGGGAAGTCTCGAAGCGCAGGCCAAGGAAGGTTCGTTTGTGCCAGGATATTATGCCCCGACCCGTTCGTACGATAACCTTGGGCTGGGGCTGCGACGCGTTTCGCCACGCGCGCCGACGACGCCGTCGACAGTGCAAGCGTCGTGTGCCGAGGGTGTTATGAAGAAGGCCGAGTTTTTGGGAAGGATACGAAATACGGCGCGGAATGTGAGCGACAGGTATAAGCGTCGAAGTCCTCCCGCGCGGCCCAACATTAGTCACCCGGTACCGTTGGCCCGGCGGGGTGACTTGAGCGGGATGCCGATCGAAGGGCAGTATGTTGAGATTGTCCAGGCGCCTCCCCATGCGGAGAGCGCGACTTCGATCCGTGACGATCACCTGACAGAGAGAAGAGCGAGTACGGTGGTCAGCTTCACGACGTCACCTTCGAACTCGACGGGCGAGAGATCGATCCCGAGGAGGAGGGCAGATTTTGCGCCTCCCAATTCGCCACGAGGTCCGCGCGTACCGGCACCGGCCGCTGTGAGGGATCGACGAAGGTGAGTAATGTGACTGTGTACGATACCTCTTTTAATCATCGTCTCTTATAGCCTCGTGAGGGAAAGTTTACAAAGCACGAGTGGTGTTTCTGCAGATTCACACCCAGAATCGTTGCGACCTGGCGAAGAGCGGCCACGTCTGAAACAGTTTACGCATGCATCACGCGTTCCTCCTCCGCGTTCACCCTCGAGCAACGTCGCTGAACCAGAAGCGTCCTCGGGGACAAGGAGGATCGCGAGTCAAACTGCACAAGTGTACAAGGAAAGTCAAGAAGGGCGTCACACGAGCATTGACGAACTGCGTATCGGGATGCACTACGTTCGCACGCTCGGGGAAGGCACCTCGAACGTGCGTTCCACGTCCGACAAGTCGTTTTCATCGCTCGAGTCGTCGCAGCAGGGACACGGTGCGACGCCGAACGGTACTAAGACGCACGCGAGCCTGAGGTTTCTGGTGCGCGCGGGGGAACGATTCAAGTTTAGGGTGCCGATGCAGCCTTTAAGTCAGCAGTATCGCAAGTTGGAGGCGAGGCTGATGTCTGGGCGTGCGTTGCCGCCGTTTATGCAGGCAGAACTAAAAGGGTTTGGGGGCAAGGGGGAAGAAAAGAAGGCGGTTGAATTTTATGGTGTTCCTTCCGAGGGGGATATTGGTGAGTTGCATGTGGGGGTGTTTAATGCCGAGGGTAGCGAGTGTTTGGCGCGTGTGGTGGTTGAGGTGATTGCGAGGGGAAGTAAAAAGACGCCACCCATGGCAGGCTGAGCGGGTCTCCCCTGTTTTCGTTTTGTATCGTGATCACTGACATGGACGGAAGGACGTTTGGATGATAAAAGCATCGATGGACTTGGATGTACTCGGTTATTCGCATGCAATCGTTTTTGTATCATACCTGGAGTATTCCCGCTACGGTTGTACATACCCTGCGCCTTGGTAGAGATTTGCACATTTTAGTCACCATCTATATCTGTTTCTATTGATTTATCAGCAACACTCATCCTGTCGAGGTTGGCTGACACCCGCTTCTTGTGCATTGCTGTGTGTGCATATATGACTTGGCTTGCCCACTCAGACAGTGTACAGTTTTCACTCTAGGATAGGGGTACCGGTGGTGTTCTAGTGACCCCTTAGCCCAAGCGTCAGTTTCTTCTGACACTTAGATAAAATACCAGTCAAAGGATTCAATATAATCTTCGTTTTGACGTGTTTCATCTAGGTCATGGGTTCCGGGACAACTGATGCGGAGGTAATGAATCCATTATATTGAAACAGACCACGACACTTGGACCGAACGGCCCTCTGGACTCATAAATTAGTACTTTTGAGTCAACAACATCATACACCCAGTCCCAGAGACCAGGAGATGATTTCCTCACTTTCCCATGTATCCTTTGGCACTGGCCCCTGACGCTGCCACTCGACGCGGACACCCACCGCTGCATCCACCAAAACCTTGGCGACGCGTTCCACGTTGGTGAGGAAGGAGCGCATAGCCACCGTCGTGATCGAAACGACAGTGCCAGGGCGGAATATAAAGACAACCAGGTTCCTGTTCGACTGAGATGCCATCGACAGCAACGCCACCTCAACGCGTCCCTTCAAACAACACAAGCCCAAGCCAGAGAGTGTCAATACAGGATCGTTGGCGAAATGATATCAGTCCACGTACCTTCATATTGCGCATCTCCGGATCGACCGAAATGAAGCCACTGCCGGCTGTACCATTGCGGTTGGCCCCTTTGGCGCTACAGTAGCAGAACCGGATGGGTTGGGCTGCACGGTCGGTTTCCGTTTGAGCTTGCGAGATTTGGGACTGGGCGAGTTTGGTGAGGAAATGGACGGCGTTGAGCGTGAACGTGTACGAGACACGTTCATACTCTTCTGGGGTCGCGAAATTGCCGAATTTCCCGCCAACACACCTAAGGTTGTCGTGATGAGCACAAAGTCGATCGCCAGAAAAGCAACAATGTAAAAAAGGCCCAGAAAAAAAAAAAGAGACCGTCACGGATACAGTTCAGAAAAGCAAGAATCCTACCATATACACGCCTTGCAATCTGCAAGTGCTGAAACGAGTTCAGGGTCACCTTCATAATCCCAGACGGAGAGGTTGTCCCGAGTGATGATCGTGAGCTTTTCGACGATGGCCGTTTTGGCATGTGCCATGTATTTTTCATCGAGCGAGGGCGGATGTCGTCCGACGACGGTCACCTTGGAGACTCTGTTGTCGACGAGTGCGTGGAAGAGGACTTGGTTGCCTATGAAGCCGGTTGCGCCGGTGATGAGGACGTGCATGGATGGGAGGTGCGGGGTGATTGGGCGGGCGAACAATGTTGGTTTGACCTTGTTCGGCGCTTAGCCAGCGCGACGTTGGACAGTGCGTCGTCGCGGCGGTACCACCTGGCTAATCGAGTCACCGGCGCACCGCAACGACCAAGTCTGGTGAAAACCCTTTACTTGGAGATTCTTGTGTTCATGACGCCAGCTTAAAGTCATGGTAACAACACTAGATGGCATATTAGGAACTCTTCTGCTCTGCGCGACTCGGAGATCAGGCCTTTAACGTTTTAACGTTTTAACTGGCGCATGCGCGTCATACGACTGTCCGAGTCGGATACGAGGAGAGTCCTGACGAGGTGGTTCATCTCCCGTCGGCGATGTAGTTCGCCGGGTTCTGTGATTGACACGATGTGGGCGGTAGACGATGCAGAGACGGACGAGATCACGTCGACGTTCTACAAGCATATGGTAGACGAGTCTGGTTGTCTGGATCATACTCGTGCCGCGTTCGCGCTGAACAAGACGATGAAATAAATCTATACCTTTAAAATAGTGTTGATCTTTATCTTTCTTTGCTGTCGGCATAGCGGATGTCCGACTCATTGCCTAGCCTATCGTTGGTCATCTATGCAGCACTCTTGATCAGCCTGGACATGGTCGTTGAGACCAACTTCAGTGATCCGCATCCGGTGATATGATCTCACACGACAGCAGAAGATCACCCTAGTATGACAGCAACAAAATCCGATGATACACGATGGGCAAAGTAGTGATTACATGGCCGACGACGACGACGGCTAGAGATGGCAGGTGGTTGTTACAATAACATGCACGATGTCCTCTTGGCTTGAAAAGATCGGTTAGCGTATTGTTGAAGAGTACGAGTCGACCGCTCACAGTGATCTAAAAAGAAGGAGATCGCGTGCCACGTTCAACGTTTGCTTCACGATTTCCAGATAAGAATGGCTAACGCGCCGATGTAGAAGTAGATGAAATGTTTAGTTTCTGGGGTACGAGGGTTGGGGGTTTCAGTCAAGCACGATATCCAATACGACACAAAGACGTTGTTTTACCATGGGTGACGTAGCTCCCAAAGTTCTTTCCGACAACGACGTGCCAGGTGGGACCGTGGCGTCTGTCGAACTCTTTTTTGATCTGGGCGGCAATGTCTTTTTCGATGGCGTATTTTTCGAGGGCCGCGGATGCGACGTCGATGCTCTCCTGCTGCATGTCCTCTGCCATGTCGACGTTTTTGATGACGGCTTTTGGGCCGCCGACGCCGCCGTTCTCCCTTGGGGAAGATCCGGTGTCGGTAGAGGTGGTTGCGGGTACTGAGTCAGTCATGAGAGTCACTGTGTAGGAGGGGATGAGAGGACGCCTGAGGGTGGCGATCTGGGTTAAATAGCGACGTGCCTTGTGTTTTTGGCGAGGGGTCAAGGTGTGTTTTGAAAAGCGGAAATGGCACGTGGTCGACAAGTTGGTTAGCCTCGCTTGGTTCATTTCGATCCACGCCGTGTGCAGCCCTCCTCTCTAACCCTACTATTTGATTGCACCCTTGCAACGTGTGAATGGGTCCATGCTTGTCTGCACAAGGTTTCGTGCTGACGAAGTCACTGATCGAGAGAATCTGGTTGCATCATACTAGGACGGAAATATATTGGCAACGCTCTTTCTGGGCTCAATCAAAACGGGCGCCGCGTGCCCTCCCTCGTTTCGCTCAGATGTTCCAGCGCGACAGGCGTGTTCGAGCTCAGCCGCGAGCGTCGCGGCATCGCCAGCCCTGCTTGGTTGTGGCCATATGAACGGCATTCGTGTGTAGTGTGCGACACGCTCTCACGTGGAGTAACGCTACTTGTTGGATCCGGGCTGTTTCGACGCGGTTTTGTTGTCGAGTTTGGTGCAACGTGGGTGAATTGATTCCGTCTCAGACGTGTTTATTGAAGCTTCCCTGAGTTCCCTAGGTTCCGCGGCTTGGCATTCGGTAGTATATAGGTGCATCTGAGCCTTGAGGATTGAAACTCTTGATGATGCATCGTTTGAATGTGCTCAAGGGTTGTTTCGAGTGGCTGAACCAATACACGTATGATACGTATGCCGCTTCATCGACCGTCCACATGGCCGTGATTGCCACCAAAAAATCTTATCTCGGAGCATTTGCTGCGATCCGGCGTGGGTGTCTTTTTCGCTTGTGGCCGACTCGTCCGATCTGTTATCGGACGTATCGGACTAGCCGCACAGGGTGTCTGCTTGGTCTACATGCATAATGGTCTCTCTTTTGATTCAGTTATTGCTATCGATCAAGCGACCATCCGTGGCCGTTGCCATATGGCGATATGCAATGTATTTTCCGCTACCAGGTTCAACGTTCAACGTCAACGTTCAACTTTCAGCACGCTGTTACGCTGTATATATAGCCTGACCACGTGATATCGTGTTCGATGGGTGGTAATCTCAGACTCGTCTTTCAGTTCTCTCGTCCTGATCCATTCTACCGACAGGCGGCTCTGTGCTCTCCTGCGACGAATGGCTACACCAGCTAGTCAGGTGGACATGGATGATCAAACGCCTCTAACTGCAAGTTTGTCACACGACGCAGCGTCGGCGGACAAGCTTGACTGCGAACGAGGTATTATCGACCAAGACACTCAACCCAGGTCTTCGCAACCGATTACGATGTGCAGCAGATTGTTGAGATTCGCAGGTCTTGTGGGCCTTGTCCTCTTGGTCCAACGTTTCTGGCCTCTCCCTAGCCTGTTTCGCGGATGGGAAATCGCAAGCATCGCCCGTCTCGACGACCTCTGCCCACAGGTCGAGGGACTCACTCCTGCAAAACATGAAGCTTTGTTGCAAAGCCTCGATCAAGAATTTGGTTCAACCGAGTTCAAGCTCAAAGCGTACGAGTCGCTGGGTGGTGCAGTCCGTGTTCCGTGAGTCGTCTCTCCTTTCCCTCATTCACTGGCGCTAATCGTGAGTGGTTCGGTACCAGCACGGAATCTTACGATGACCTCGGACTCCCGTCCGAAGATCCTCGCTGGGAAATTGAGACCAAGTTCCATGAATATCTCGAGTCACGTTTCCCAAAAGTGTGAGTATAACGCGATATTGATCCAAAAGCATCTTTGATAGGTTTATTTTTAGTCATGCGAATCTGAAGCGTACCAAAGTAAACACTTATGCCTTGGTGTATGAATGGAAGGGAACTGAAAACGTCAAACCTCTACTCCTTGCTGCTCATATGGATGTCGTCCCGGTCAATCCGTCAACATATAACGACTGGATCAACCCTCCCTATTCTGGGTATTACGACGGGGAATGGATCTGGGGCAGGGGAAGCTGCGATGATAAACCGGGTGTCATCGGAAGTTTGTAAGTTGAGATTCCAAGGCTATTTGTTGTACGATAACTTTGATGGCCACTTTCAAGAACTGCCATTGAAACACTGCTGGAACGTGGATTCGAACCATCTCGCACGGTTCTCTTAGCCTTTGGTATTGACGAGGAAGCTGGGGGGAAAGTGGTACGTCATTGGCCTCCCCCTAGACTGTACTTGTGCTCAAGCCATCGAAGGGCGCGGGCGCAATCAACAAATACATTATCGAGACCTATGGCCCAGATTCAATGGCCATGATTGTCGACGAAGGGGGTACGTTTTCAATTTATCTCGATAACCGTCTGAGTGCCATTCACACATGGACGGCAGGAGGCTACGACGATCTGGGCGGGACGGTATTTGCCACACCGGCTGTTGCGGAGAAAGGCTACATGGATATTCGTATGGATGTTTTGACCCCCGGTGGGCACTCGAGCAGGCCCCCGAAGCATACTGTAAGTTACTCTGTGTCATCTTTGCATTTTACTCGGACAGAGGTACGAACACACAGGGAATTGGTATCTTGGCCGATCTTATCACCGAGCTGGAGGTTCATCCACATGAACCTGAGCTGGTTCGGGGAAGGACATACCATCAAGGTTTGGAATGCCGTGCAAAGTACGATGCAAGCTTCCCAGCGTCAATGAGAAAACTTGTGCAGCAATCGCAGACCAGCGATGCAAAGCTGCGGGAACTACAGGATCTTCTCATTGACTTTGACCCTATGTTCTATGCCATGTCGGGGACAACTCAGGCAATCGGTGCGCTTCGATGGATGTGCACTTCTTTACTTCTGAATCCTTGTGGTAGACCTTGTCGGTGGAGGCGTCAAAGTGAATGCGCTCCCCGAGGCTGTATGGGCTATTGCAAACTACCGTATCGTTGATCACAGTTCTCCCGCTGAACTGATGGATCGTCTCATCGACATTATCCTTCCTGTTGCTGCGAAACACAACATGACTCTCGACGCCTTCGGAAAGATGATGGGATCACAGTGTCATTCGTGGGGAACTATACGCCTTTCCGATGCTTTCGACAGTGCTCTCATACCTGCTCCTGTGACGCCTACGACGGGAAGTAGGCCTTATGAGCTCTTGTCAGGGACCATTCGGTCGACACTCGAGACCCATCTTCGCACAGATGGCCTTCCGATGACTGCTGTTGTCTCACCTGGACTCATGACCGGTGAGTTTTATATATCTGTGCTATGTAATGTGATTATAGTGAGGGATATTGTTGCAGGCAATACAGGTAAGCGTAGGACATCATGATAGAGATGAAGACGTTGAGGCATGTCTGCACTGACGCAGACACGAGATTTTACTGGAACCTGACGAAGCACATCTTTCGATATGGTCATCGAGGTGCTGCCGACGCTTATAATGGGGGGCATACCATTAACGAAGGTCAGAGAGCGCTTGCTTGTGTTGGGCTGGATTACTTATTCTTGTTGCATGGGAACTACTTAAGCTATTCGAGGGGAGGGGTTCTTGGAGCAGATCCGGTTCTTTTCGAGGCTCATTCTCAATGCTGATCAGAGTAATTTGCTGGAATGAGCGGTACCGCCGTTTCCTGATCTAATGTTATTGGTCATTGTGGGTTCTCCGGGTACCGGCCGAATTGCCTTGGCCCGCATGTCAAGAGGTTGTACGGTCCCTCGTTATTCCTTGTATACTTATTTCCTCCAACAAATGCGCAGAAAAAGACTGGTGTTCCAATATCAGTCTTTTCCTGCGCTTTCGTTGGTGGGTGTTTGCGCTAGAGTAGTACGTAGTCAGAATATGCAGTAGATCGAAAACTCTGACTACATGCTGCTTTGCTGATCTTTTGTCGTAGACTCTCTCAGTTGTCGGAGCATGTCTCTGTCGTGTCTCAGTGGTTTGCCCTTGGTCCAATCCCCGATTGTAGCTGTGTTCTCCTTTCCGTTTCAGTGAGTACTTACTCGATTCATTTTGACCCTGTTGACTCGGAGTCTTAGAGTCGGAGACCATCATGGACCCGATGACACTCGCCCTATCGTCCCTTTTCGTGCCGTCGGAGGTAGGTCGACGACGTGCGTGGTAGGTTCTATTTACCAGCAAGATCAATGACTATCCCCCGCTTACTGATGTTCAAGGTAAACAAGGTGTGCCAATTCGGACTGTGTCTTTGTGTGTCCGACAGACTCGGAGCAGGAGCGAGTTGAACATTGAACATAACAGCATCCATTTTGAGAGTCAGGGCGTCCAAGAGATATAAGAACCGACTCCCTCAATGGCAACGATATGACGCAAACAAATATCATCGGTGTTCAAGTACGCCCCAAACATGTTCGAAGCCCGAGGAAGGGGCGAAGAAAGACTCTGAGAAGATATCCCAACCTTTTCGATCAAGAAAGACTATGTTTGCAAAGGAATTTGCATGTGTAATTCACTAACAGAGCCACCGATATTAGCCACCTCTATTCCCCAGCTATCCAACACACCCTAGTCCCTGTCTCCAAGAATCTCTGTTCAAACCTGACCCTGAACCCTACGACTCATTTCGAGACCACCCTGGTGATCTGTGTCACCCTCCACCTTGGGACCCTGCTCTTCTAGGTTGATGTCCCTGAATACCATCCCAGACACAATCGTATCCGGACCGGCATCCGACCGCGACACCACGCCGAAGCTAGCATCATCGATATGAAGGCGACCGCGGGTGTCACTGGCACGGTCATATAGCTCTCGTAGGCTGATGACGAACCGTGGGACGGGGATGTAGAAGATCACATAAAGACACATGAACACGAAGGGTGAGCTCAATCGTTGGGTAAAAACTTGACTGTGGCCGCCGATAAGTGATTGAAGGTTTCTGTTGGTTTAATAGGCATATCACCGCCTGATCGAGCGCCATGCGTCCGGGATCGTATATCTTCTGCTTTCCGCGCCGATGAAGGACACACCGTTCGCCGCGCTGCCCAGATCGATCGCGGGGGGGATCAACAACACCATGGTGATGTTTCCCGGGAGTGTCAAGGCCATGACAGAGAACATGGAAGTGCTTCTCTCCAACGGTGTTGTTGCCCATGCGATAGACCTTATCAAGGAAGGTGGTAAGCAAGGACATGCTACATCGGGGACGAGTCACACCCCGGACCCACCTTCGGATACGCCTGACCACCACCACCATCATCATCACGAGGGACATAAGGCACCTCGGCCCAGGACATTACCCCCCCATAAGCCGTCGGTGCCCAGTGGGTGAGCAGGAACTTCGCGCGGTTGCAGAACGTATATAAAGCCAAACTCGGAGGGAGTACTTGGGGAATGTGACCAACGCCGAAAGCACGCTCATCGCGGACGTTACGAATTGAGTACGAGAAAAGCCGCGCGGTTGACGACTACTGAGGGCTTCTTCGAGAATCATCGTGGTCAATTGCACCAAGTCTGCAGAGCTGCTTTCTGGGTAGTGGGATCGCCTGATTTGAGAGACTCCAAAAGCGCCTCCACAAGAATGTGCTTGTCCTGTACGACGCTGCGAATGAGGTCGAGTGCATCGTCTGGTCTTAATGAGGTTGTCCAACATTGCTCTGGCGCGTCATGCGTCACCATTAAGTACGTGACAGACGGCTACTTTTCCGACGCCAAACAGTACAGAGTGAAATCCCCAACGTACTTTGTATTAAATCTATGTCTGCGCCAAGGATGAATCGTGAATTCGGCTTCTTCCGGTGCCCGACTGCCTTGTGCCACTGTCTCTCGATCTCTCGTGGCCTCGACCGTCAATTCTCGTGACCATCGCAACTTCCAACTTACAGGTTCCAAGACGCTCTACTAGTCCAATCGAACAGTCCAACTCGCACCAGTTGTCAGACCAGTGGGACCACCGTGACCATGGCGGCACTAACATGGCCGTTTCACGATGGACAAGGTTTTATTTGCTGTGGGAGTGTATATAACGAGCGCCAGGTACACCCCTCACTACCTACCTTTACTTCAGCTCACTAAGTTCTCCGAATTGGTCTAGTTTGTGATGACCGTACAGATTGTCCGTTGAGGTGAACGGGACCAACAGATCGTGATACTCTTTCTTGATCTCATGTTGGTCACGCATTCGTTGAAGCTGTGGTCCTTTCACCTCCATGCAGTGCTGCAGACCACGGCACTGGACTTTAAGGTTTGATTAAGATTGCGCTTATAAGCGCTCCAGATACCTCCTTCCTCGCCCACTTTAGCAACCATACTTTCCCTGTCTAAACCGCGATGAGCAGTGGATCTGGCACCGGCACCAGAGAGGAACGGCCACAAAATGACCCAAGCATGTCGCCGTGTGGTACCCTAACAGTGGGTCTCAGGATCTGGCTACTACTTCATTCATTGATCGATCCTGCAGAACGGCATGCAGACACTCAGCACCTCTAACTCTTATCCCCATTATGCAGAACAGGAACAAGGGAAGGGGGAGAAGTCTGGACCCGAGGAGCAGCCCCAGGACGGACCTTCGTGTCCGGGTTATGCACGGGAGCAAGGGAAAGAGGAACAGCCTGCATCCGAGGACCAGTCACAGAGCGAGCTTTTGTTTCCGGTTTCTGCGGTGCAGCAAGGGAAGGAAGCAAACCCTAGACCGGGGAGCCAATCACAGGATGGACCGCCCTTGTCGGACTCTGCATTGCAAACGGATGAAAACGAAGAAACGGTCATTACGAGTGCGGGATCCATTTTCTACACAGGAGAAAAGACTGATGATAAAGTAGATATCCGAGCGAGAGACATTGCTCTTGGCCTTCGACGACTCCCCGCCGGCTTTTACATTGTGGTCCACCACAGTGGCCTTGAATGGAGAACCAACAATAAACCTTCGTCAGCGAACGATGATGTCGAATGGAATAGGCCAATCCCATTGTGTGTTTCCTGTGCTGTATCCCGGGTTAATGCTCATAAAGAAGTTCTCAGACCGTCAGATCTAACAGCATCAATCTGTCTTGAGATCTATGCATCCTTCGATTTCCAACCAATGTTGGGCTCTGGTGAGCAGCTGCGAGAGTTGACAGTTACGGTGGGACAGCTATTGGACCGCAGCGCAAGCGAGGGTCGTGAGTGGGACTGACTGTTGCAAAACGACTTGGGTACTCACACCATGGCAGCTTTTACCCTCTTCCCAAAGGATGGCGACATTGTATCCCCGTGTTCGTCCATTTTCGTGACAGTGAAACAACGCCTGTGCAAGAGCAGTGATTCATTAGCGCTGAAGGACCTTCATTCTCATTGCGTAAGTGCGCGACCTCTGTCAACACGAACCTCGTTGAGTAGTGTATGTCCATAGTCGAACACAGACCACCGAGGCGAGCTAGAGGATGCAACAAACAAGGGCCACGATGCGCTTTCACGCTACCGAAAGAATGGGGGAAAACAAGAGCTGGAGCGTTCTATCGCCGCGTTCGAACGGGCGCTCAATACCGGATTGCCGAACGACCCCTGCCGCGCAGCCGCTGAGTCGAACCTAGCGATGGCGAAATTCATCCTCTGTCAGGTCGAGGGCAAGGATGTCTCCTTCGAGGTCCCCCTTGGGTTATATCACAATGCGCTTGCTGCCCGTTCGGTTGGTCATGTTGACCGTCCTTCCACGTTGATTCAGCTAGCTGTGGTGCACTTGGCACGATTCGAGAAGGGGGGAAGCGAAGTCGAGCGAGCAAGGGCAGAGGCACTGTTGGGGGAGACGATGGAGCTGAGCTCCGCTGGGACTCCCGAAAATCAAGTTGTAACATTCCTACTCCAACTGTCTGGCGGACGAAGAATGGACCCTGTTCCTCCAGGTGGACAATGAACGTTGGAATCGAATTCAACTTCACACCTAACAGATGAGGATCCATTGATTTTAAGTGCGCACATGGTAGATCGCTTCCATCGCTTTGGTGATTTGGCCGCCCTACAGCAAGCCATCGCACTTTTGGAGGAATTGGTCAAGTCTATTGCGGTTCGAGATATCCGATATCTTGCAGGACTTCAGAGTCTCGGTCCTGCATTATGTCATCGATTCAATCGGCTTGGGGAAGTAAGGGATCTCGAGCATGCTATTTCGACTCTGAAGGATGCTGTTGATCTCACTCCTCATGGTCACCCCGACAAACCCGGTTGCCTGAATAATCTCGGGAAATTCTTCCTTACTCGTTTCCAGCACCTTGGGGAGCAGAGCGATCTCGCGGGTGCAATTTCAACCCTCAGGGATGCTGCCGACCTGACCCCTCATGGTCACCCAGACAAACCCGGACGCCTTGACAACCTTGGGGCTTCCCTCAGAACTCGTTTCGAGTGCCTTGGGGCACTGAGCGATCTAGAAGACGCCATTTCGACCCTCAGGGATGCTGTCAACCTCACCCCTCATGATCACCCTGATAAACCTGGTCATCTCACCAACTTGGGAAACTCCTTCCTCTTTCGTTTCGAGCGTCTTGGTGAACTGCGTGATCTCGAGGACGCTATTTCGGCGCACAGGGATGCTGTTGACCTTACCCCTCATGGTCACCGTCACAAACCCAAGTGTCTTTCCAACCTCGGGACATCCTTCGACACTCGTTTTGAGCGCTTTGGGGAGCTGAGTGATCTCAAGCAGGCCATTTCAACTTTTAGGGATGCTGTTGACCTCACCCCTCATGATCACCCGGACAAACCCACTTATCTCCACAACCTCGGGGCCTCTTTCATCACTCGTTTCCGGTACCATGGAGACCTGAGCGATCTCAAGGACGGCATTTCAACGCTCAGGGATGCTGTCGACCTTACCCCCAAGGGTCACCCTGAGAAACCCAATCGTCTTTTCAGCCTCGGAACTTCCATAAGTATTCGTTTCGGGCACCTTGGGGGTCTCGGCGACCTCGAAGACGCCATTTCGACCTTCAAGGATGCTGTCAACCTCACTCCTCATGATCACCCTGACAAATCCAGTCTTCTTAACAACCTCGGAGCCTCTTTCAAAATCCGTTTTGAGCACCTTGGGGAGCTGAGCGATCTCGAGGATGCCATTTCGACTCTCAGGGATGCTGTCGATATCACCCCTCATGATCACCCTGACAAACCTTGCCGTCTCACCAATCTTGGGAACTCCTTCCTCGCTCGTTTCACGCACCTCCATGAGTTGCGTGATCTCGAGGCCGCCATTTCGATGCATAAGGATGCTGTCAACCTCACCCCTCATGGTCACCCTGACAAACCCAATTCTCTCCACAACCTCAATACCTCATTCATTACTCGTTTTGAGCGCCTTGGGGAGCTGAGCGATCTTGAGCACGCCATCTCCACTTCCAGGGAGGCTGTCGACCTCACCCCTCACGATGACCCTTACAGACCCAGTTATCTCCGGAACCTCGGGGCCTGCTTCATCATTCGTTTCGAGCACCTTGGGGACTTGGGCGATCTCGAGGATGCCATTTCGACGCTCAGGGATGCTGTCGATCTTTCTACTTGTGATGACCCTCACAAACCCTGTTGTCTCGCCGACCTTGGGAACTCCCTCCTCGCTCGTTTCACGCGCCTCGGGGACCTGAGCGATCTCCAGGACGCCATCTCGACACACAGGGATGCCGTCAACCTCATTCTTGATGGTCACCCTGACAAACCCGATTACCTCACCAGCCTTGGGCGCTCCTTGTGGACCCGTTTCTTGCGCCTTGAGGAGCGGAGCGACCTCGAGGCCGCCATTTTGACCCTCAGTGATGCTGTCAATCTTACTCCTCATGGTCACCCTAAGAAGCACATCCGTCTCGAGATCCTTGCGAACTGCTTCCTCGCTCGTTTCAATCACCTTGGGGAGGTGCGCGATCTCGAGAATGTCATTTCTATGCACAGGGATACTGTTGCACTCACCCCTCAAGGTCACCCCGCCAAATCCCGTCATCTTAACGACCTAGGAAACTCCCTCCTTGCTCGTTTCGAGCACTTCGGGGAGCTAAGTAGTCTCGAGGACTCAATTTCGGCGCTCAGGGATGCCTTTGAACTAGCTCCTCATGGTTACCCTGAAAAACTCATCATTTTGAACAACCTGGGGAATTCCTTCCTCACTCGTTTCAACCGCCTCGAGGAATCGAATGATCTCCAGGCCGCGATTTCCTTCTATTCACATACCGCTTCCACTCCCATTGGCCCCATAACTGCACGATTCTATGCATCACATAAGTCATGACTCCCTCCTTCACGCATACACTGTTGCCATTACCCTCCTTCCTCAACTTGCATGGGTTGGCCTCTCCCTTACTGACCGGTACTCTCAACTCAAGCGAGGGGCCGATGTTGTGCGGGAGGCTGCAGCTGCAGCTTTGGACTTCGGACTCCCTGAGACGGCCGTGGAGTGGCTTGAACAAGGACGTTCCATCGTTTGGGGAGATTTGCTTCAGCTTCGCAGCTCGTATGATGAATTGTCCTCTACTCATCCAGAGCATGCTCGTCGACTACAGGAACTCTCGATCGCTTTAGACAATGCTGGCGCCGCTCGCGAAAAAACGATGTCCACCCTCTTGGAGGACACTCAGGACGCGACAGATCGTGCTTCCTTACAAGATGAGGTTGACAGACACCGTAGGCTCGCGATTGAGCGAGATAAACTGCTCCGAGAGATACGCCGCTTTCCCAGTTTCGAGCGATTCCTCCTACAAAAGCAATTCTCTCATCTCCGCACCTCAGCACATGCCGGACCAATCGTCATCCTCAACGCTGCAGAAAGCCGCTGCGATGCACTGATTGTTCTTGCTGACGTGGATCATGTTATTCATGTCCCACTTACCGATTTTACTCTTGAGCGATGCGTCAATTTTCAGAAAATGTTTCGTTTATGCGCTCGTGCTATACGCTGCAACGAAAGGGTGGGGGAAAAAGTGATATTGGACGGTGTCGGCTGGGAATCCCTATTAGCTCCCTTGTGGAGATGTGTTGTCAAACCAGTCTTGGACGTGTTGGCTATCTCAGTGAGTGATACACGTTCCTTGAACTTAAGGTTATTCATTCATGCGTGTCTCCCAACAGTCGCCTGGGGACCTATCACGGATTTTCTGGTGTCCGACCGGCCCTTTCGTGTTTCTCCCTATTCATGCAGCTGGTTTCTATGATGCCACGTATTCGTCACCTGGCCACAAAGTATACAATTTCGTCATTTCATCATACATCCCTTCTGTCGGCATTCTCGCGCTGTCGCCCAATCCTAGCGTCGTACCTAGCGAAGATCTCCGCCTTCTTGCTGTCCGTCAACCACCAACAGATGGTCAAATCCGACTTCCCGGTGTGCATACAGAGGTAGAACGCATCAAGGGCGTCGTTAGGGATTCACCTTTAGCACATACCACTCTTGAGGAATCCTCTCTTGGATCGGTCGAAGAAGTACTCGGGCTGATGAAGGAGACCGACTGGGTGCATTTTGCATGCCATGGAATCCAAGATGCCACAAATCCGACTGAGAGTGGACTCTGTCTCGCCCATCAACGCCGGTTGAAGATATCAGATATCATCGGGTTGTCACGTCCCTATGGTGGACTTGCTTTTCTCTCTGCATGTCAGACGGCGAGAGGCGACAAGGACCTCACGGACGAGGCGATCCATATTGCAGCAGGGATGTTGTTTGCAGGTTATGGGGGGGTTGTTGGTACGATGTGGGCGATCAGCGATAAGATTGCACCAGATGTGGCGAGGGACGTCTATGCGCACCTGTTTCGAGATGGTACTACGAGACCGGATTATCGGGAAGCTGCACGGGCACTGCACGACGCTGCTGCAAATCTTCGAGAGGACGAGGATGTGCCATTTGACGAGTGGCTTCCGTTCATACATGTCGGTCTTTGACTTTCATGTACGACGGGTTTACTTGTTCAGTCGTGCCTTTATACTGTAAGGTATTTCCTGATCGTATCTACATGTAACAGTTTTGCCCTACTTGCTCAGCGCTCAACTCCCATTCACAAATGACATGTTACCACGCAGTTGGTACCATCCTTATGGCATGAACCGATCATTGGTCCAGGAAATACCAGAACGAGTGGCGTGTTTCGAGCCCTGCGCCCGTCAAATAGGACGTCGACGTACTTTTAAGCGCACCATGCACGGTATTCTGAGAATGAACCCATACGCCCCCAACGAAGTTGGTGACTGGGATGTAGGATGGCATTGTTGTTTTGAGAACTGGTGTGTCCGCTGAGTCACGGTTGCTTTGTGGTCGGTGGAGTCGGTGGTAATGGATGGGTCAAGGGAATCACAGAGGAGGGAAACACCGTTTACTATTGTACTATGGATCAGATCATCGTGAAGATCGATCAGATGGCGAACTAGCAGGCAGATTTCGAGACCCACAATCAGCATACCCTCGTCGGCGCCCGATTTGTTCGTTGTCATGGCTTGGAATGGGAAAGTGGCAAGCTGTCAATAACACATGGAGGTGAAATGCCAGACCACAGCAAGTTCAAATCGAACTAGCGTATGACAACACAGTGAGATCGAGAAAGGGTACTACAGTATGACGCGGTTACCTTGTCCATCCGCTATCGTATACGCCCTTACAGGCGATCTGTATGGTCCGTGGAATCTGGACTGAGAAAATCAGTGTATGGAGTTACACGTTCGAAGTTAGGTTTGAGTTAGGTTATCACACATTTCCAAGTCCGGCCCCTTCGGTTCTCTCGGCGCCTTGCCAGACAACTTGGTGCTCTTCTTTGGCGAATGGCTGCACTTACTAGTCAGGTGGACCGTCAAACGCACCCAATCGACAAGGTTGACTCTGAAAAAGGTGCTACTGACCAACGGTTTCCACCCAGGTCTTCACAGCCAGTCACAAGGTGCAACATATTGCTGAGATTCGCAGTTCTCTTGAGCCTCGTCCTCCTGGTCCAACATTTCTGCCCTTTCCAAACCCTGCTTCAATGGGAAAGCGAGAGTGTTTCTGGTCTTGACGACCTCTGCCCTCAAGTCGAGGCCCTCACTTCCCCACGACATGAAGCTTTGTTGCAAAGCCTTGACCGAGAGTTCGGTTCAAGCGAGTTCAGGCTCAAAGTGTACGAATCGTTGGGTGGCGCTGTACGTATTCCGTGAGTCCCTTCCCTCTCTTTGTAGCCCTAACCATGAGTGCTTTGGTTACTAGCACAGAATCTTACGATGACCTTGGACTCCCATCCGAAGATCCTCGGTGGGAAATTGAGACCAAGTTCCATGAATATCTCGAGTCACGTTTCCCAAAAGTGTGAGTATAATGCGACATCAATCCAAAAGCATCCTTGATACGCATCTTTTAGTCATGCAAATCTGAACCGTACCAAAGTGAACACTTATGCTTTGGTGTATGAATGGAAGGGAACTGAAAACGCCAAACCTCTACTGCTTGCTGCCCATATGGATGTCGTCCCGGTCAATCCGGCAACATACGATGACTGGATCAATCCTCCCTACTCCGGTTACTATGACGGGGAATGGATCTGGGGTAGGGGAAGCGGTGATGATAAACCGGGTGTCATTGGAACTTTGTGAGTTTCCGTTATGAGGCTCTTTGTTGTATGATGACTTGAGCGTCACTCTAAGAACCGTCATTGAAACACTGCTAGAGCGTGGGTTCGTCCCGACCCGCACAGTTCTCTTAGCCTTCGGTATTGATGAGGAAGCTACGGGCTACGAGGTGTGTCACTGTTCTCCCTCCCAGGGTGTTCTAAGCTCTTGTGCTCAAGTCATTATAGGGGGCGGCGCGATCAACAAACACCTTCTCGAAACCTATGGCCCAGATTCAATAGCCATGATTGTCGACGAAGGGGGTGCGTTTTCAATTTATCTCGATAACCGCCTGAGTGCCATTCACACATGGACGACAGGAGGCTACGACGATCTGGGCGGGACGGTATTTGCCACACCGGCTGTTGCGGAGAAAGGCTACATGGATATTCGTATGGATGTCTTGACCCCCGGTGGGCACTCGAGCAGGCCCCCGAAGCATACTGTAAGATACCGTGTGTCATTATTAACTTTTCTCATACACAGTATGAACTCGCAGGGAATCGGCATTTTGGCCAATCTTATCACCGAGCTAGAGGCTCATCCACATGAACCTGAGTTGGCTCGGGGAAGAACATACTATCAAGGTCTGGAATGCCGTGCAAAGTACGATACAAGCTTCCCAGCGTCAATGAGAAAACTCGTGCAGCAATCGCAGACCAGCGATGCAAAGCTGCGGGAACTACAGGATCTCCTCATTGACTTTGACCCTATGTTCTATGCCATGTCGGGAACAACTCAGGCAATTGGTGCGCTTCGATGGACACGTATTTCTCAGCTTCTGATTTCTCGTGACAGATCTCATTGGTGGAGGTGTCAAAGTGAATGCGCTCCCCGAGGCTGTATGGGCTGTCGCAAACTACCGTATTGCTGATTACAGTTCCCCCGCTGAACTGACGGATCGTTTCATCGACATCACCCTTCCAGTCGCTGCGAAACACAACATGACTCTCGACGCCTTTGGAAAGATGGTGGGATCACAGGGTCCTTCGTGGGGAACTATACGCCTCTCCGATGCTTACAACACTTCTCTTGCATCAGCTCCTGTGACGCCTACAACGGGAAGTGGGCCTTATGAGCTCTTGTCAGGGACTATTCGGTCGACACTCGAGACCCATCTTCGCAAAGATGGCCTTCCGATGACTGCTGTTGTCTCACCTGGACTCATGACCGGTGAGTTTCATGTTTCCGTGTTGCGCCACATGACTATACTGATGGATTGTCCTACAGGAAATACGGGTAAGCAGAAGACGTTATGACGTCCGTGAAATCGTTGAGGCATGCCAGTGGCTGAAATGATGTAGACACACGATACTATTGGAACCTGACGAAGCACATCTTTCGATATAGTCATCTGGGTGCTGCCGACGCCTATAATGGGATACACACCATCAATGAAGGTCGGAGTGTGCCTACTTGTCCCGGGCTGCATTACTCAATTTCGTGGGAACTAGCTATTCGAGCAGAGGGGTTCTTGGAGCAGATTCGGTTTTTTACAAGGCTCATTCTCAATGCTGATCAGAGTGACTTGCTGGAATGAGTGGCACTGCCGTTGCCTGATCTAATGTTACTGGAGGAACCGATCAAGAGTGTGGGGCAAGAGGTGAGTTGGGTTATCCACTGCAGCAGTATGTAGTCAGAATGGATATAGATCGAAAGTCTGACTATGTGCTACTTTGCTGATTATTTGCTGTAAATTCTTCATATGCTCTCAGTTGCTCTCTCTGTCGTTGGTCCTCGATTGTGGTCCCGAGTGTTCTCCTTTTAGTTTCAGTGAGTTAGCTATTCCATGAGTGTTGGCGACATGGGTGATGGGTTTGAGGTGATCAAGATGCACTCGTGACTCGACCATCGATGGCAAGAGACCAGACCGCCATATGATTTTTCGGACTGCCGATTTTGGCGGCCTGCTGGATCGCGTCGTGCGATCCCTTGTCCCTTAAAAAATCTCCGATTGCGTCGAGAGGCCGATTTTCCTAGACTGGTGACCAATCCGTCTATGAGGCAGATGCCGTCGATAGACGCGACGGCTTTCTGCCTCATAGACGGATTGGTCACGAGTCTACGATTTTCCGACAAATGAAGCTCGGCCGCTTCCATATATAGTTCTTCTGAGGACTCCATCATTTCTGAGAATCCTTATCAAGGATATCGAGAGTAGGCTTGTCGAATAGTCCAACTTGCTTTCCGATAGCGCCAAGCAGCCAAGTCATACTTTTTAATAACCATTGTCCGTGAGGCTGTGCCTCTCCGAGCTGGACATGCCAGTAGTATCGTAGGGGAGTCAGTTTATACGTAGTTATTGGCTCGAGTTAGTCATACTCTTTAGCATCAAGGTATGCATCAGCTACCTTGCGATCATCCCCAGCACGCACATAACATTCCGCAGCGTTACGATAATACTGCAATTTGTTATTGCCTGGTGGTGCGTCCTCTGCGCTCGCCACGAAAGCATCTGCAGCAGTGAGAAAAGTGTCTTGCTGAGCCTTCGGTGATGCAACGCCGACTTTCGCGCGCGCCAGTTCTCGAAGGTGGAATGCTTCACAGATAGCTACCATGCGTGGCAGCGAAGCTCGAGCGAAACAGTGCATGGCCTGGGGATATCTATTATGCTTGAACAGGTCGTGGCCAAACGACTCCCATTCTGCCAGGGTTGAAGGAACGGCAAGGTGCGGAACATCTGTGCCAGGGGTACAATTTTGGACCTGATTGCGCGAAGTCCAGATCATCTGTCGTGCTGTGAGTGACAACATCAACAGAAAACAATGAATGTCCCTCACCCGCATAGGCTCGCTTTTGTCAGACTTGTCAAAGATCCACAAGTTCTTCCTTGCTCGAGTGATGCCCATGTATAGCAATTTCAACTATGAGTAACGTCAGAGAGGGTGATGAATGACCCGAATTTCACGTACCTCACTGCATACTCCGGCGAAACGACCTTCATCTCTGGCGAATGAGGGTGCATGTACTTTGGCCAAGTCTTGACCATCTACTTCTCCTTCTACGTGGTTCAGTAATACACGCCAATGTGAGACATCGACAGCAGAGTCTTCAAAGGAGTTATACAAGAGAACCTGCATCCAGCAATCAATTTCTGTAACGTACTATAGTACTTTGAGGCTCACATCATTGAATTCAAGATCCTTGCTGTCGTAAAGTGTCCTAGAAATGATGCACGATGAGTATATGCCACTAAGAGACCACTGCATCCATCGTCTCACATGATCAGACTAATGTCCCCGACTTCCTTTCGCAATTTCTCGACTGCTTCATCATCTCGTACGATGATGCCTTTAAGAAAATTAGTTTCAGTAGCTTGCAACACAGCACACTTACATTGCTGGGCCCCAAATTCAATGTGGCTCCCCCTTGAAAGTAAAACGTCAGAAATGAACAAGCAAAAGGATAATATCAACACACGATTTGCCGAATAGAAACTGTTCAAATTGAACAGTGTCTTGATCCCAACCACGGAAAAACACTGGCTTCAAACCGTCGACAATTCCATGTTCTGGTTGGAGACCATCAATTGCGTCGGGCCAAAAGTGCGTGATGCGTTCGATGATGGTGTGTGCACAGTTGACGATGCCACCATGGAGACGGTAATTGATGGCGAGTTGGAATGTCGTAGGGTCAGTGACTGACCGATTCTGTATCAAATGTATACTCTGGTCTTGCTGCGGAGTAATAGTCGTTAGATGAGTTTGGTAGCTCTGGATGACAGATAGGCCTTTACCTCAATGCGGTACAAAAAGGCCTTCAAATCATCGAATCTGTAAGAGCTTCCCGCCGAAATGGTTTGTGCAGTGTCGCCTGCCCAGAAAAGTCCCTCGGGATTCCGACAGATAAGCCTCAACACTAAAAAGACGTCAGATTCCGGAAGCACAGCAAAGCAAAATGAGGTGCTTACAGAATGCGTCGATAAGCAAATTATCCTGCACTTCATCGATGTAGCTGGTTCGCATGCCGTCAGCGAAAAGCAACCTTCTCATCAAGTAAGCACGTAGACGTACAGAAAGTCAACCTTTTGGCCCTTTAACGGGGTGCCTCCCAAGAGTGTCTTCAGTATTGCGTGCGTCCGATCCGCCACATCATGGTGACCACGTTCCTTTTTCAGCCTGCAATATGCTTCAAAGGTGGCATACACTGTTGGCCTCTGGTTTGCAAATGTAGGATTGGAACGGGCTGGAAGATTGCAGTATGCCTCCTCATTAAGAAATCCACTGGGAAATAACAATGACTTCTCAGATCCCTTGATGATACCTTTAAGAAAGTTGAGCAATTCCATACCCAGGATAGAAAGACTACGCACCCATGAACTCGGAGAAGACAAGCCAAGGTTCTATTATGCAATCGATTGAATAAGCTCAGCGCGTTTAATACGAAAGATCTAGGTACACACCAAGGCCCCTCGTCAACGACTGCGGAAAGTGTGGCCAATAGGTTCGTGCAAAGACGTAGTGTGTTACAAATGAATCTTGAGCTTGGACTTCATCGGTGTTGATAAAATATTTCGCAAGCCGTTGTGCTTCGGGATCATCACCACTTAAAACATCTGCGGCGATCATCTTTGCAAGCTGAGACCAGAAGAATGAGTTACTAAATGTACTGGTCAAGACAGAACATTACCTCGTCGAAAGTCACGGACAGAGGGAAGTGATTTCCTTCTAATGCACTGTATCTTCGAGGGATATCAGCTCGCTTCTGATCGTTGACATCTACCAGCCCGGACTCTGTAGTCCGGGTCTGCATCCTCTTGAGATCTTGAAGTGAATATTCCGCTAACGCCAAGGATTCGAGTAGCTTCGCGAAATATTCCTCGACTTTCGTTGCCAAGACACGAGACTTGGTCACAAAGATCTGACGTGGCTTAGGCATGCCGGACGTCTGCATTTCCCATGCTCTCTGAATTCCAAGCATCTTGAAGAGCATCGTTGTTGTTCTGCTAAGCAAGGAGTGAGCCAAAGCTGTTCTTGCTATGGACAATCCATACCTGGTACGACTCCCACCCAGAACATAGCACGAAGTTGTGCATTCCACTATCTTGCATTCTTGTTGGCTGAACATGGGTTAATACAGACTGCTTCGCCATGCAAATGGTACCCACGTCAGTTCGAAGACTTGTTGAACATCTTGGTTTACGATCAAACCTATCATGGCAAATAAGAGTATGACCATCGTATGCAAGAACGTACTACACACTGTGTAAAAACGCCTGAGAGAAGGTGACATATTTATGAAGACTGTATAAGCCCTCAGAGTCTGTTTATTTCGAAAAAAAATAAACAAATTGCATACACAAGGAGGGAATGCAACTGTTCGGATGCGTGAATAATTGATTAAGATATAAAATTATGCAAACACACCTCCTCCATGTCTTCGTCGGAGAGGACAAATGGGACAGGTTTGGTAGCATTTTGGAGTTCCTCCAGTGGGAAGCACGCCGGAAAATAGACATCAGGATGTGCAGGAGGATTCCGGAAGATGCAACTGTACAAACAGCAAGGAAGCGAGCCGCATTTTGTGTTACGACAGTGGAAAGAAATCTGACCGCCGGCGGTACTCCTTGCCTTTACCAGCAAGATGGTGTCCCATTGCGTCCCAAACGCGATTCAGTTGGGTGTGTGTACATATACGATATATTTTGATCACTAGAACATTAGTCTGTATTTGCAAGAGAATAGTATACCTAAAACCTAATACCTTGTCGCTCCACCTGCGAAGACGCATTTCGAACTAGTCACGGATTATGGATAGGTTGAACCCACCTCCCCATCATGGTCGGGGATGACATCGACTTGGTACTGTTTGGGGGTGAATAGCCATCACCGTCACCGAAAGAAGAGAGACCTACGACGAGCCGAAGGTCACGCTCTATCTTTGCCTCGAATATGGGGACTTCGGAGGAGTCATTCAGCCTTTTCTGATTTTCATCAGAAAAGTGCCCGTTTGAAAGTTGTCTATCGCAATGATCAATTCGCCCAAAAGCAGCAAGCACGCGACATACTTGATCTTTTTCACAACGATGGCGCATTGCTTTCTGTCGCCAGTGGCTAGCTCCCTTAGCTTCCTTGTCGCATCAGTGCCGATGATGATGAGCCATTCTCCGAAGCCGTCCGCATTCTCGAAATATAAAGCAGCTTTCATAGGCTGAACTTTTGGATATGCCAACGGCTTTTGTCCGACAACTTCGGTGATCTCAGGCTGTGTTTCCTGTGGCGCAGGCGGGTGCACACCCTCGTCATCACATGTCGAGACATATGCATTCATCAAGTGCTGTGCAAGAGATGGCCCGAGGAGTAGTTCGAGATAGAACTATGGACATCATTGTCAGGCTGCATCATGCACAATTGGAAACAAGGGGACCATCGACGCACCTTCAGGATCATCTTGAGATCATCGCTAATGTCGCGTGCCATCTGGGAGGCCTCTGCATTGCTCAGAGGAACCTTGGCCCCTAGCTTGTGGAAGGGCGCCATATCAATGGCAGGAGCATTCTTCTTGATCTTGCGCTTTGGTTTCTTTTGTTTCTTGTTACGCACAAGGAAGCCCGAGAGCTCCTCATCGTCGTACTCGGGATCCTCCAATGGGCTTGTAGGAGTGGCGTCGGTGGTGATACAGGTCGAAAATTCAGTAGACAACAACAAAGGGATGACCGGGAACGCGTCCTCGACATAAGCTTTATACCCCCCAATGTGACGGGAGATGGCAGTAGAAAATAGGTCAGGAGGTAAAGCAAACATGATAGATGAAAGTCTCCGAAGGAGAATGCCTGCAGATGAGGTGTCGACAAGCGCGGGATCAGTGGGGTAGGTGTTTAGGATTCTGTGCACCAGCTTTTCCGCACTTGGCAGGGCTTGACACGCGGGTCAGATACTAGCCATGTCCGGGGCGTGAACACGACGAACTCACCAAAGACGATGGATTCAAAGAGATTGGGAACAGAACACAGGTCCTGGACTATCAGGTCCAGAGGAATGTCTGGTCCTGCTAAACAGGACTCGAGGATCCTCAAAGCCGCAGTACGGCCCTCGCTGTCAGCAAGAGCGCTTGCAGCGAAGGTCTGCAGATCAAGGATAGTCATGGCAGGCTGTCCGCACATCATTTTACAGCAGATACGACGTGGGCCACAAGGGGGGGCTGTTCATTCAACATCTCTCCTTTTATGAGGGCACGAGGCCCGACTCTGGCACAATGCAATAAGGAAGCTTCTGATGGGAAGCGACATGGTGGGTGCGACTTTGTTCGATAAGAAAAGCTTTAACAACGGGTATTGAAAGACCCAGGTTACCAGGTGGGCGGCGCAACCTTGGGCGTAAAAGATAAGCTTCCAAACAGAGCAAGGCAGTGCACGAGATGAGTCTCACCACGGGAAGTCAATGCCACGATAAAGGCTTAAGCAACAACACCCTAGCATGCTAAGCACTTTACCGTACGGGCGAAAAGTGCAGTGTTAATAACTGGATAAAAACACATACACCCGAGGACCAATGTTTACACGGCCATCACTGCAGCGCCTACGGAGCGATGTTCCAAAAGCTACGTAGCGTTGTTACATATGGATGATACTAGGCAGAAAGATCCAAGACTTCAATCGCGGTGAAATCCGCAGCGGCAAATCGCAGGCATATGCGACCGAAATATGGATCATAGTCCAAGAGCGTACGTTGGGTTGCGAACTGTAGGACGCAAGGGTATTTAACGACCTTGGCTCCGCCATCGACCTCGTTTCTGCTCGCGTGCAAGTTATATTCGAGCGCTGCGACGACATCTTTGTTGTGTATGTAAAATACCCGGCTGGTGCCATTGAAACAGGGACGAAAAATTCGGTGGTTGAAAAAGGGACCAAGTAGTTGGAATGTGATGGTGCCAAATTCGCGGTCACCATGTATGGTGCCGAGGCGGAGGATGCCATGTTGAGAGGTGCGAGGACAAAAGGTGCGCACCCGGATGGCGATGAGCACGTCCTGCGTGGGGGAGTCGAGGACCGCGTCGTGGAGGAGTAGGGTGCCCTCGACCCTCACGCTGATGCCTGGGATGATGCCTTGGTGGGACGGGTCGAGATGGGTCGAGACAACGGTCGGATAGTGATGGGTGTGCGTAGTGGGAAGCGCAAATGCCTGGAAGAATGTGCTCCACCCAGTGGCTTCGGTGTAGAACGACCTAGCTAAGACCAGGTGTGTTGACGTTGAGATGCTTTTGGGTACAGTGATCTTCTTGACAAGCTCTCGTTCTGGCATCTTGGTCCGTGTCAAACATCAATTAGCTGGAATAACGTGTGTGAACAAGGAAGACCTACTACCTCGGCTGCCCCCCATGTTGCATGCGTAAAGGAAGGAAGAAGGAACTGCGTGCGTGTGTGCACGTCCAAGGCAACGAGACGCCAACCAGAGTCGAAACCATCACCTAGCACAAGACCTTGAATAACGATCACACGGGGACCAAGATTGACAGTATCGGTAAAGAATGCATGATGTTCGAATTGATGAAGAAGATCCAGAGTCACCTCAGATCGCTCCCCCACATTCAACAAATAGATGGAACTAGTAAACACTCAATGTCAGAGAACTCTGATCGCGTTACACGTCGAAACTTACGTTCGCCTCGTCTCCTGCATTGCCTCGTCCAGAACCACGCATGCAAATGGGTGACCCTCGATGTCAGTGGCAGAAACACAATGAAACGATGTCATGATTCCACCCGTCGTTCGGTAAATGGTATTCGGATTCGAGTTGCAATGGGAATCGTCGAGGGTCAAGTCATAATAGCGGACTTCCTCTTCGAAAGCAACGAATAGGAACCGCCCAAAGACCAAGCTCACATCGAGGTCCTGGTCAGTGTACCAGATAATTCTCCTCTTGAGCATCAGTTTTTCCGTTTGCGCAGTACCACTACTGTGGCGAAGATTTCGATGGATGCGAAAACTAGTGACGAGCACTTTTTCTAGGTCGTGCACAGTTTGGAAAGGGAAGGGGCCAGGAGGGCAAACGAGCTCTGATGTGCGATAGGCATTGACCCATACAGTCCTGTAGTTGGTAGCTTCGTTCAGGTATCGAGAGACCTGTAAAATAGATCTACTCAACGCTAAATAAAGTGCGAGAAAATGCCCCATACTCTGCGTATTCGCAAGATGTCTGGGATATCAATGTGATTGAATATTACATGCAAAACTTCCAGCGGCAGCTGGTCGAGAGAAGCCGTGGTTTCCAAGTTTGATGGCATGGTGTAACTTTGTGATGAAGTTTGAAGTTCGGATTCAAGTTGGTTCATGGTCGAACTAAGTTCCCACTGTAAATAATTCAGTTCCTTTGCGCTGATGATAATTTTGCCGACAGCCTGGCTGCTCTGCTCTTCTCTGGCGAATGGCTGCGCCCACTAGTCTAGCGGACCATCGAATACACGCGAATGACCAGGCTTCAAGCTTCAAGTTTGTCACCTGCTGATTTCCCAATGTTGGCGGACAAGGTCGACTGCGAACGAGGTGCCATTGACCAACAGTTCCCTTCTAGGTCTTTACTACAGCCAGTGTGCAACATCATATTGCTGAGATTCGTGGTTCTCTTGAGCCTCGTCCGTCTGGTCCAACGTTTCTGCCCTTTCCTAACCCTGCTTCAATGGGAAAGCGAAAGTGTCGCTGGTCTCGCGACGACCTCTGCCCTCAGGTCGAGGCTCTCACTCCTCCATAGCACGAGGCTTTGCTGCGAAGCCTTGACCAAGAGTTCGGTTCAACTGAGTTCAAGCTCAAAGCATACGAGTCGTTAGGTGGCGCTGTCCGTATTCCGTGAGCCATTTCTCCTTTGTCTCATTCACTGGTATTAACACAAGTACTTGGATACTAGCACGGAATCTTACTACGACCTCGGACTCCCATCCGAAGATCCTCGATGGGAAATTGAGACAAAGTTCCATGAATACCTCGAGTGAGTATAACGCGACATGAACCAAAAGTACCCTTGATTGATAAGTATGATTAATCGTGGAAATTGGCCATTGTACATTCGAAGTGTAATCGGGATCATTATCCAAGACTTGGGCCCAGAAACCGAAGCACGGAACTATGTTCTGAAGACCTCGACTATATGCGCCTCAAAAAGGTCATTTTCGAGTGCAGAAACAATCCAGCACCAATTCAAAGACGGGAAAAAGAAACTAGCGCATTACCTCGGTCTACACACCAAAACTCAACACCTCGATCACGCCATGCTTTCCCATGTCAGACAGAAGACATATCCGGCCCGAATACGGATCAGAGTCAACTAGAATTCGACTGGTCGAAAGTCGTAGAATGCCAGGGTATTCCACGACCTTGGCCTCGGGCACTTCGTCGTCGTCATCGTTACGATTACCATGCGCACGAGCGCGCACGTCGTATTCGAGCATCGAAATGACGGCTCGCGAACCTCCTTCATGTCCCATGTAAAACACCCGACTAGTCCCTGTGAAAGACGGGTAATTGAGAGCTATTCCGGGGTGGGTAAAGGGACCGAGAGGTTGGAACGTGATGGTGCCGATGGGGTGGTCGCTCGAGGAATCGACTGCGCTCAGACGGCGAACGCCGTGTTTCAACAGGGGAGTGCGGGATTGGGAGGGCTCGAACATGTGGACTCGGATGGTGATGAGTACGTCTTGGGTGGTTGGGTCGATGACTGCGTCCTGGAGAAGATGGACGGTATAAGATAATTTTATGCCGGGAACGAGACCACAGTGTGAAGGGCCGAAGGCGGTCGGGGTCGGGGTAGGGATCGAATTGTTGTGGGGATGTGGAGGGGGGAGTGCGAACGCCTGGAAGCACGTACGCCATCCGGCTATTGAGCCGTAAAACGATCTGGCCATGAGCACGTGCGTCGAGGTCGAGATGATGAAGGATGAAAAGAATTCCTCAATGGCAATCGGGTTTGGCACCTGTGTCGTAGATATGATACTTCAACTGGCCGGAATCACATGCGTGAAGAAAAAAGTGCACACCACGCCTGTCTCCATCAGCGCCGCATCGACAAAGGGAGAGAGCTTGAGCTCTGTGCGTGTATGCACGTCCAGGGCGAAGAGACAGAAATCACTTTCGGGACTCATATCTTGACGTTGGATGACGATCACACGAGGGCCAAGGTCTACCGAGTCAATATCGAGCCCGAAGTGTTTGAATTGGTGAACGAGATCCAGAGTCACTTTAGATTGCTCCCCCACGTGCACCAAATAGATGGAACTAACAACGACGTGAGTGTAGCCTTTGGATCGCGCCAAATGTCTAAACCCACATGTGTGCTGTTGCTTCTGTTTCTTCGTTCAGCACCACACATGCAAAGGGGTGGCCTTCGACGTCGATTGCAGGAAGGCAACGGAACGACTTCAGGGTGCAACCCGTCGTCGTCCGGTAAATGATACCATCCGAGTCGCTATCCAACGCGTCGAGGTTCAAGTCGTAACAACGGACTTGGTCGCTGAAAGCAACGAGTACCAACTGCCCAAAGACCAACCTTGGAAGGAAAGCCACGCCCGTATACCGAATCTCTTTCACTTTGAATGTCGGTCTTTCTGTTTGGGCGGTTCCACCACCGTGTCGGAGGTTTCGTTCCACGCGACAACTTGAAATGAGCACGTTTTCCAGGTCGTCTTTGGATTGCCACGGGAACGGACCGGGAGGGCGAACGCACTCTGCTGTCCGGTAGGCTTCGCGCCATACGTGTTTGCTATGGCTAACTTCGTTTAGGTAACGAGAGACCTGTAAAATGGTTTTACTCAGGCCAGCTCACATTGCCAGTGGACTCTCACGTACCCTACGTAACCTCAAGATGTCCGGCACATCTATGTGTTTAGATATACGGTGCAAGATCTCCGGCGGAAACTGGTTAAGAGACAGCGCGTTGGGATCCGACATGGTTAGGAGACGAGATATGGCCGCATTCCGCTCGAACGTCAACGCTGACCAAGTGCTCTATAAATATCAAGCCCTCCGGGCAGTCCTGGACCCTCGGTGCCGGGTGAAGGAGGATAAAATAAATTTGTTATAAAGGATGTCAGGGGTTGTGCGAACAGTACGATTACAGTAGACATTTCATGCCGCCGTAATTAATCAGAGAGTAACGGACATGTAGGACAAGTCTGGAAGCGAGTGAGTGGTGTCCGAAAACAGGAGAAGGTAGTTAGGCTGTGAGGTGACAGATTCTCGAGGAATATGTGTGTACGCATGCTTTCTAGAGGACAGCATGAGTGTGATTGAGACTGGAATGTTGGTGCCACATAGCAGTGTTTCCAATGAGGCGCAGTCTCATTCAATTCCGAGTCATTGTTTGCGCAACGTAGTGCGATTACCTTAGGGTTCCTACAGGCCACAAATCATTGCCACGCACGTTTTCAAAGACCACGCCAACGCGAGCAAACTTGTGTTGCAAAGCCGTACGAGAAACCTGCCGTCGATCAGTGCTAGTGTCAACGAGGAAGTACTGTGCAACTTATCGATAATGAATTATTATATAAGCGTTTACCTTAGGCAGGAACAATTCAGTTTGCCGACAGACAGTTCTGTGCTCTTCTCCGGCGAATGGCTGCACTCACTAGTCAGGTGAACTGTCGAGCACACGCGAATGACAAGGCTTCAAGTTTGTCACCCGCTGATTTCCCAACGTCGGCGGACAAGGTCGACTGCGAACGAGGTGCTATTGACCAACAGTTCCCTTCTAGGTCTTCACAGCCAGACACAGGGTGCAGCATATTACTGAGATTCATGGTTCTCTTGGGCCTCGTCTTCCTTGTACAACGTTTCTGCCCTTTCCCAAGCCTGCTTCAATGGGAAAGCGAGAGTGTCGCTGGTCTCGACGACCTCTGCCCTCAGGCCGAGGCTCTCACTCCTCCACAGCACGAAGCTTTGCTGCGAAGCCTTGACCAAGAGTTCGGTTCAACTGAGTTCAAGCTCAAAGCGTATGAGTCGTTAGGTGGCGCTGTCCGTATTCCGTGAGTCATTTCTCCTTTCCCTCATTCAGTGGCGTTAATCGTGAGTACATGGGTACCAGCACGGAATCTTACGATGACCTTGGACTCCCATCCGAAGATCCTCGGTGGGAAATTGAGGCCAAGTTCCATGAATACCTCGAGTCACGTTTCCCAAAAGTGTGAGTATAACGCGACATGAACCAAGAGTATCCTTGATAAGTTTCTTCTTTAGTCATGCAAACCTGAAGCGCACCAAAGTAAACACCTATGCCTTGGTATACAAATGGAAAGGAACTGCAAACGTCAAACCTCTACTACTTGCTGCTCACATGGACGTCGTCCCGGTCAATCCGTCAACATATGACGACTGGACCAACCCCCCTTATTCTGGCTATTACGATGGGGAATGGATCTGGGGCAGGGGAAGCTGTGACGATAAACCAGGTGTCATCGGAATTTTGTGAGCTTGGGTTCCAAGTCTGTTTGTTTCCGCGGCCTTGTTGATCACTTTTAAGAACCGCGATTGAAACACTACTGGAGCGTGGATTCGTACCGTCTCGCACGGTTCTCTTGGCCTTTGGTGTTGATGAGGAAGTTACGGGCCGTGAGGTACGTCACTGTTCTCCTTCTCAGGGTGTCCTAAGTTCTTGTGCTGAAGTCATTAAAGGGGGCAGGCGCGATCAACAAATACCTTCTTGAAACCTATGGCACATATTCAATAGCAATGATTGTCGACGAAGGGGGTGCGTTTTTAATTTATCTCGATAACCGCCTGAGTGCCATTCACACATGAACGATAGGAGGCTACGACGATCTGGGCGGGACGGTATTTGCCACACCGGCTGTTGCGGAGAAAGGCTACATGGATATTCGTATGGATGTCTTGACCCCCGGTGGGCACTCGAGCAGGCCCCCGAAGCATACTGTAAGATACCGTGTGTCATTATTCCCTTCTACTCATACACAATATGAACTCGCAGGGAATCGGCATTTTGGCCAATCTTATCACCGAGCTAGAGGCTCATCCACATGAACCTGAGTTGGCTCGGGGAAGAACATACTACCAAGGTTTGGAATGCCACGCAAAGTACGATACAGGCTTCCCAGCGTCGTTGAAAAAACTTGTGCAGCAATCTCAAACCAGCAATTCAAAGCTGCGGGAACTTAGGGATCGCCTCATTGACCTTGACCCCATGTTCTATGCCATGTCGGGAACAACTCAGGCAATCGGTGCGTCTCGATGGACACATACATCTCTACTTCTGATTTCTCGTGACAGATCTCATTGGTGGAGGTGTCAAAGTGAATGCGCTCCCCGAGGCTGTATGGGCTGTCGCAAACTACCGTATTGCTGATTACAGTTCCCCCGCTGAACTGATGGATCGTCTCATAGACATCATCCTTCCTGTTGCTGCGAAACACAACATGATTCTCGAGGCTTTTGGAAAGACTATGGGATTGCAGGGTCCCTCGTGGGGAACTATACGCCTCTCCGATGCTTACAACACTTCTCTTGCACCAGCTCCCGTGACGCCCACGACAGGAAGTGGGCCTTACGAGCTCTTATCAGGGACCATTCTGTCGACACTCCAGACCCCTCTCCGCACAGATGGGCTCCCGACAACTGCCATTGTCTCACCTGGGCTTTTGACCGGTGAGTTTCTTTGTTGCGTTACATGATTGTGCTGACGGATCGTGTTACAGGCAATACGGGTAAGCGGAACACGTCATGGCGGAGATGAAGATGAAGATATTGACGCATGCCTGCAATCACGCAGACACGCTATATTACTGGAACCTGACGAAGCACATCTTTCGATATAGTCATCTGGGTGCTGCCGACGCTTACAATGGGGCACATACCATCAATGAAGGTCAGAGAGGTCTGGTTGTCTTTGACCGAATCAGTACTTACATGGGAACCACTTAAAGCTATTCGAGCAGAGGGGTTCTTGGAGCAGATTCGTTTTCTCACGAGGCTCATTCTTAATGCTGATCAGACTGATTTGCTGGAATGAGCGGCACTGCCATTGCCTGATATACTCGTGGGCCCTAAGGGTGGAGGTACCAGCTTTTTTGATGGACTGCATGACATCGATTGGTGGTAGCGGGATCATCGAGAGGCTGTACACTTGTCCTATATACTCCAGCAACTTGCGAATGAGAGGAACGATATATGAGATGTCGCTCCTCTTCCTCGTTACCTATTCTCCTAGCCTCCTGATTCTTTGTATCTACGCTCCCGGTTGTTGTAGTACATCTCTGTTATTTGTCCTCAATCCATGGTTGTGGCTTCCACGTGCGTGATTTTCTGCTTATGGAGAACGAAATGTTGGTTACAATTAAAAGGGACAGGGACGAAGTAAAAGAATTTGGGGTGGGCAAAGGGACCAAGTGGTTGGAACGGATGGCGATGACCACGTCTTGTGTGGAGGAGCCGAGGACCGCGTCGTGAAGAAGTAGGGTGCCGCCCATAACCACGGTGATGCGATGAATGATGCCGCGGTGGGACGTGCTGAGAGGGTCGGGTTGGTGGTCGAATGGCGATGGTTGTGCGGAGTGGGAAGCGTAAACGCCTGGAAAAACGTGCTCCGTCCTGTGGGTTTGGTGAAGAACGACGTGACTACGTTGGGCATCATGATATCTCTGACAAACCTCTGTTCTGGCATCTTCGTCGCACATGTCAAACCCCGATTAGCCGGAACAGAATGCATGAACAACCCCGGCTGCCCCCCATGGCAGATGGGGGAAGGAAGGGAGCAGGGACTTACGTGTATGCACGTCCAAGGCGACAATGCACCGGCCAGCGTCGGTATCAGTAGCTGCTGATGAACCTTGAATAATGATTAAAAATAGATTGACCTAGTAACGATGCGAGTGTAACCTCTAAATCACGCCAAATGTCAAAGCTTACATGCACATTCGTCCCGTCGACCTCTGTATTACTACCTCCTCGCTCAGAACTGGGCATGCAGAGGGTGACCCTCTGCGTCAATGGCAGGAACGCAGTGAAACGACGTCAGGGTTCTGCCCGTCGTACGGTAAAGGATATTTGGACCCATTGAGGTTCAAGTCATAATTACGGACTTCCTCTTTCAAACCGACGAGCAAGAACCGCCCCAAAGGCCACGCCCCCTTCGCGGTTCTTGCTAGTGTACGAAATATTTCTCGGCATGAGCGTCGGTTCTAGGTCATAGATATATTTATGGGGAATCATTGGGCCTGGAGGGCGAACCAATTCGGTTGTGCGATAAGCATACTTAGTAGTAGGTCGCTTTGTTCAGATATCAAGAAACCTGTAAAATAGTTCTACTCAGACCTGATGTAAGCCGAATTGGGAGCACGAAAAATACCACATACCCTGCGTATTCGCAAGATGTCTGGGTCCTGGGACATGAATGCAATAGAAAATGACGTGCAAAGACTTCTAGCGGAAGCTGGCTGAGAGAGAGCACTGTCGAGTGACTCGAGTCTGACGTGCTGTAGCCTGACTTAGGTGGTTATTGGTCCACTGGCGGTATTCGCCCATGAGAGATCCGCTGTCCCTGCAGTGGCGCGATGGTGGCACAACCACCTCCCTTTCGAGGAACGACTCACATCGATAAGACTGAGACATCCACACAGCGTAGACCGCCAGGCTTGGCAGTGTTGGAGTTACGGAGCCTTGGATATTATTGCAGTTGAGGAAGGGGAGACTCGGGGGAGTCGGCCTGCCGGCATCCGGCGCCAGCCTGAGGGGTGCAGCCTCTGCGTCTGTTTTTGTACTGACATTCGTGCATTTTGCTTTCTTCGTGCACACAATCAGAATGCGCGATTGGCACAAGCCCACTGAGCACCGAGTGTTTACAAGTTACCACTAACACTCACAGAAAGTTTAGTCTCTCATCCTGATGCGTTCTACAGACGAATCCTCCGTCGCCTCTCCAATGCTTCTAACAGTTCTCTTGTACCAGCTCCTGCGATGCCGACGGTAGGAAGTTTGCCTTACGAGCTCTTGTCAGGGACAATATTTTTGGTCGACACTCCAGAACCAGATGGGCTTCCGACGGCTGCTGCTGTCCGCCTGGACCATTTTCATGTATCTGCGCTGCGTCATATGATTATACTGATGAACCGTGTTGCAGGGTAAGCGAAAGACGTCATGACGGAGATGAAGACGTCGAGGCATGCCCACGATGATGCGGACACGAGATACCACGAAACACGCCTTCCGATATGGCCAAAATTTTAGTGTTACCAACGCTTATACCGTGGCACACACGATCAATGAAAGTCAGAGAGTGCCTGCTTGCCTTTGGCTGGATTACTCATTTGCTTGGGAACTAGGTAAAGCAGTTCGAGCAGAAGGGTTCTTGGAGCAATTTCGTTTTTTCCCGCGGCTCACTCTCAATGTTGATAAGAGTGACTTGCTGAAATGAGCAACACTGGCAGCCTTTCCCTGATATGATGACTGTACATTGACATGGACTCTCGAGATCTCAGGGGGGGATTTTGGTACCAGCAGCCTTGATTGATGGTGGCGAGCACAACATTGAGGTGTAGAATTTAATTCAGTTAGCCCCTCCCAACGCTCGATATGATTGGACCGCAGGGTACCGAGCTCGATGTGCCTCCCTGTTCCAAGGGGCAGGGGCAACATGTGTGATGCCTTCTATTTGACAAAATAATCGATGAATACTTACAACCATCGGCATCGATCTGCGTGGCCGACACGATGCACCAGCTCTTGTGTCGGAAGAAACTCGGCTTATGTGTTAGTGCGCACGTCAGCGTGTAGAAATGATGGGGGCAAGATCGTACATACACGTCAAATTACGTAACCCCAGTGCCTACTTTTGGGGGAACGTTAGAAAATAAGCCTCCAACCATCATATGCCCATTCACCGCCTCTTCCTCCTACCATCATCATCCCTCTCCCGTCTCTGGCAGTCGCCGCCGCCAGTGAGCCCCTCATAGAGACGAGTTCCACTCCGTTAGTGAAGCATGACGTCCTACGATCACTCAAAAGTTGCGCATTTCATTGGTATGTCCGCCGGACATGCGGAGAAGACACGTCATAGATCTAATGCACTTCATGGATAGGCGGAAATTCACTGGACAGGGCCCCAGCCGGCCGCGTTAAAGATTTTGTTCAGGCCTACGGAGGTCATACAGTCATCACAAAGGTAGGTGCCGCGCATATATCCACCTCAATGGGGTCGTCGAGGGAGCGGCACTCTTTCTATGATGCCTTGTGCACTAAATGCTGATTGCATTTTTATCATCCCCCCAGGTCCTTATTGCAAATAACGGTATTGTCTGCTTCATTGGTCATGACACGCATATACTCAGGTTTCTCCAAAGGTATCGCTGCCGTCAAGGAAATTCGCTCCATTCGTCAATGGAGCTACGAAACTTTTGGAACAGATAGGGCTATCGAGTTCACTGTCATGGCCACACCCGAGGATCTAAAAGTCAATGCCGAGTACATTCGCATGGCAGATCAATACATTGAAGTTCCAGGTGGTTCGAATAACAACAACTATGCCAACGTGGATCTCATCGTCGACGTGGCCGAACGCGCTGGAGTGCATGCCGTCTGGGCAGGTTGGGGTCATGCATCTGAGAACCCCAGACTACCCGAAAGTCTTGCTGCCTGCAAGAACCGGATTGTCTTTATTGGGCCCCCTGGAAGTGCCATGAGAAGCTTGGGTGACAAGATCTCTAGTACTATCGTCGCGCAGAGCGCGGATGTGCCTACCATGGCATGGTCCGGCTCGGGGATCTCTGACACAATCTTATCGGAACAGGGATTCGTCACCGTTCATGATGATGTGTATCGAGACGCCTGTGTGGCGAACGTCGAGGAAGGGTTGGCCAAGGCTGAACAAATTGGTTGGCCGGTCATGATCAAGGCCAGCGAAGGTGGAGGAGGAAAGGGTATTCGGAAGGTTGAATATCCCGATGCATTCAAGAACGCATACCATGCTGTCGCTGGAGAGATTCCAGGTGAGAACGCACGACAGACTCGCGCCTCGTATATTCATTCCGTCACAGGATCACCTATTTTCATCATGAAGCTCGCTGGCCAGGCACGTCACTTGGAGGTTCAACTTCTCGCTGATCAGTATGGGAATGCGATCTCTTTGTTCGGACGTGATTGTTCCGTTCAACGTCGTCATCAGAAGATCATCGAAGAAGCCCCTGTCACGATCGCTAAAGAAGATACCTTTGAACAGATGGAGCGTGCCGCTGTGCGTCTCGCCAAACTTGTGGGGTACGTCAGTGCCGGGACCGTTGAATGTACGTTTTACTCTTGTCATGCTTCGGAGGCCCGCTGACCAAGATTTCTACCAGATCTCTACAGTCACTCCGAGGATGTGTTCTACTTCCTCGAACTCAACCCCCGACTCCAAGTCGAGCATCCAACCACTGAAATGGTCACGGGCGTCAATCTCCCTGCTGCACAGTTGCAAATTGCCATGGGTGTTCCTCTGCATCGTATTCGGCACATCCGCACGTTGTACGGTGTCGCTCCTAACGCTTCTTCCGAGATCGACTTCGACATGGTCAAGCCTGGGTCTAACCAACTTCAACGTAAACCTCGACCGAAGGGACACGTTGTTGCAGTTCGTATCACCGCCGAGAACCCAGATGCTGGCTTCAAGCCGTCATCCGGCTCGCTTCAAGAACTCAATTTCCGCTCCAGTACCAACGTCTGGGGTTATTTCTCTGTCAGTTCCGCAGGTGGTCTCCACGAGTTCGCTGATTCCCAGTTTGGTCATATCTTTGCGTACGGTGAAGACCGCAATGAGAGTAGGAAGAACATGATTGTCGCGTTGAAGGAGTTGAGCATCCGTGGTGACTTCAGAACGACAGTCGAATACCTCATCAAACTTCTCGAGCTCGAAGCGTTCATCGACAATACCTTCACTACTGGCTGGCTAGATTCCCTGATCAGTAACAAGCTCACTGCAGAGCGTCCAGATGCTACCCTCGCGGTCGTTTGCGGTGCTGTCGCCAAAGGTCACCTTGCGGCAGAGGCATGTCTTAGCGAGTACAAGCGTATTCTCGACAAAGGACAGGTTCCCGCTCGCGATTTCCTGAAGACTGTATTCAGCATCGACTTCATCTACGAGAACATCAAGTACAACTTCACGTGCACCCGTTCCTCCAAGCACACGTGGACACTCTTCCTGAATGGTGGAAGGACAATGGTCGGAGCGCGTCCTCTTGCTGATGGCGGCCTCCTCGTCCTTCTTGATGGTCGCAGTCATTCGGTGTACTGGCGAGAAGAAGTCGGAGCCCTGCGACTCATGGTTGATTCCAAAACGTGCTTGATCGAGCAAGAAAATGACCCAACACAACTAAGGAGTCCAAGTCCTGGAAAGCTCATCCGGTTCTTGGTTGACAGCGGCGACCACATCAATGCTGGTGAACAATATGCAGAGATCGAGGTGAGCCTGCTTCAATGGAGCAAATGGTGTCGTCGTTTACCTGTCATAGGTTATGAAAATGTACATGCCCCTTGTCGCTGCCGAAGATGGTACCGTCCAATTTGTTAAGCAGCCCGGTGTCAGTCTTGAGCCAGGTGACATTCTTGGTATCTTGACACTGGACGACCCCGCTCGAGTCAAGCACGCCAAACCCTTCGACGGTCTTCTCCCAGCAATGGGTCCCCCTGGTGTCGTCGGAAACCGGCCATACCAGCGTTTCGTGCGCTGCATGGGGACACTTAGTGATATCCTCGAGGGTTACGACAACCAAGCCGTCATGGCCTCTACTTTCAAGGATCTCATCGAAGTTCTTCATGATCCTGACCTACCTTATTCGGAAGTCAGCTCTATCTTGTCCTCATTATCCGGCCGCATGCCATCGAAACTTGAAGAGGGTATCCGGTCGGCTATTGACAGTGCAAAGTCCAGGGGTGACGCACATGAGTTCCCCGCTGTTCGCATTAAGAAAGTCCTTGAGCACTACGTTCAGGACACCATTCTTCCTCAGGATGGAACGATGTTCCGGCAGCAACTTGCACCACTATTCGACGTCCTCGAGAAATTTATGGGTGGCCTGAAGGGTCACGAAGTGCATACTATCGCCACCCTCCTTTCCGCTTACGAGTCGACGGAGATACTGTTTGGAGGAAGCATCGAAGCCCGAGTTTTGAGCTTGAGAGAGCAGAATAAGGATGACCTGGACAAGGTGGCCGCTCTTGTGCTCAGCCACACTAGAGCTCAAAGCAAGTCGAGGCTTGTGCTCTCGATATTGGATTATATCAAATCAAGTGGTCTTCCTGTCTCCGCTGTGGAGAGTCGGCTTCACAAGGTTCTCAACGACCTTGCTGGGCTGGAGTCAAAGTTTGTCCACCTCCTGTCTCATCCTTTATACAACTGAGATACGTTTTAGGTCGTCAACTGCTGTCTCTTTGAAAGCTCGTGAAGTACTTATCCTCGGGCAGATGCCCTCTTATGAGGAGCGTCTGGTCCAAATGGAAGCGATTCTCAAAGCAGCCGTGACTTCTAGCGTATACGGTGAACAGGGTACGACGAATAGGTACGTGGATCTTTGCGTTGGTGGTCCGCCTTGTTGATGTAGTACAGAACTCCTTCCGCTGAGATTTTGCGCGAGCTCAGCGATTCGCGTTACACTGTCTATGATGTTCTTCCGTCGTTTTTCTCACATGCGGACCCTGTCGTCACTCTTGGTCAGTTTTTGTTAGTTATTGGCCATCTCCTTAATCATGACTTTATCCCGCAGCTGCATTCGAGGTTTACGTCCGCCGCGCTTACCGCGCGTACTCGTTGCTGTCTATTGACTATGAGGAAGTTGATGGCCCCGATGATGGCGAGCTACCAAGTGCCCTCACCTGGCGATTCAACCTTGGGCGTTCACATTCACCCCCCGCTACTCCTAGTCTCAATGCTCCGTAAGTAAGCTTGCATTCTTCGCTGAAAGAAGTCTAACTCTTGCTTAAAGTGACCCAAGACGTCAAGGATCCGTCAGCGACCTGTCCTACCTGATCAGCCGTAACCAGTCGCAGCCCATCCGTACTGGCGTCATCGCCTCATTCTCTGATTCGGCTGCCCTTGAGAAAGGATTCGAGAATGTTGCTGCTCTCCTCCCCATTTTCGACCCCCACGAGTTCCGCCAACGTTATGGTAGCACGGAGCCGCCAAACGTCATGAACCTCGCTCTCCGCATCTTCGACAAAGAGGATGACGTATCTGAAGATACATGGGAAGAGCGGGCACTCAAGTTCGTCGAGGATCACAACGCAACTCTCGTGAAGCGCGGTGTCCGCCGTGTGTCAATCCTTATCTGCAAACGTGGACAGTACCCGATGTACTTCACCTTGAGGGGTACTGACGGTAGCTGGGTCGAAGAACAGGCTATCCGTAACATCGAGCCTGCATTAGCGTTCCAGCTCGAGCTTAGTCGTCTCTCTAACTACAAGCTGAGGCCAGTCTTCGTGGAGACTAAGCAAATTCACATGTACCACGCTGTTGCCCGAGAGAACCAGCTCGACAACCGATTCTTCGTCCGTGCTTTGGTTCGCCCTGGTCGCTTGCATGGCTCTATGAGCACGAAGCAGTACCTTATCTCCGAAACGGACCGACTCGTGACCAGTGTCTTGGATGCGCTAGAGGTCGTCAGCGCGCAATACCGCAATGCCGATGTCAACCACATCTTCATGAACTTCGTCTACAATCTCCAGGTTTCTTATGAAGACGTACTGGAAGCTATCTCAGGATTCATCGAGCGCCACGGAAAGCGACTCTGGCGTTTGCATGTTACTGGCTCAGAAATCCGTATTTCTCTCGAGGACCAAGAAGGCAATGTTACTCCCATCCGTTGCATCATCGAGAATATATCCGGATTCGTCGTCAACTTCCATGGGTACCAAGAAATCACCACTGACAAGGGTACGATCCTCAAGTCAATCGGAGATAAAGGACCTCTTCATCTTCAGCCAGTCAACTATCCCTACCCGACCAAAGAGTCCTTACAGCCGAAGCGTTACCAAGCTCACCTCATTGGTACCACTTATGTTTATGACTTCCCCGAGCTGTTCTCAAAAGCTCTCCACAATGTCTGGGTCAAGGCCCGAACTTCCGACTCGTCACTTATTCTCCCGAAGAAATTTCTTGAAGCGAAGGAGCTCGTGCTCGATGAGCATGATCAACTTGCAGAAGTGGATCGTGCCCCAGGTAACAACACGTTTGGAATGGTTGCCTGGGTGTTCACACTCAAAACGCCTGAATTCCCCGACGGTCGCAAGGTTGTTGTGATCGCGAACGACATCACCTACAAGATCGGTTCTTTCGGTCCTATCGAGGATCAATTCTTCTACCTTGTCACCAAGTACGCACGCGCCCGAGGCCTTCCCCGCATTTACCTCTCAGCCAACTCCGGTGCCCGTATGGGCTTGGCAGAGGATGTCATGAATCTCTTCTCATGCGCTTGGAATGACGAAGCTCACCCAGAGAAAGGCTTTGCGTACCTCTACTTGACTCGGGAGAACTATATTAAAGTACAAGATAAGGCCGCCGCTGCCGCCATTCGTACAACGGAGATCGAAGTGGATGGGGAAGTTCGCTACAAGATCACAGACATCATTGGGCTTCAGGATGGTCTCGGTGTCGAGTCTCTGAAGGGATCCGGTCTTATTGCGGGAGAAACCTCACGTGCCTACGACGATATTTTCACCATTACTTTGGTGACCGCTCGCTCTGTGGGCATTGGCGCATACCTTGTCCGCTTAGGTGAACGTGCCGTCCAAGTCGAGGGGCAACCCATCATCCTGACTGGAGCACACGCACTCAACAAGGTCCTTGGTCGCGAAGTCTATACCTCCAACTTGCAACTCGGTGGTACTCAGATCATGTACAAGAATGGTGTCTCACACTTGACCGCAGCCAGCGACCTAGAAGGGGTTTCCCATATCCTGCAGTGGTTGTCGTACATACCCGAAGTCAAAGGAGACCCACTGCCCATCCGCGAAACATCAGATCCATGGGATCGTGAGATTGCTTATGTTCCACCCAAGGGTCCCTATGATCCACGCTGGTTTATCGAGGGCAAGATAGACGAACAGACGTCGAAGTGGTTGCCAGGGTTCTTCGACAGAGGGTCTTTCCAAGAAACATTGTCGGGATGGGCCCAGACCGTTGTCGTCGGTCGTGCACGGTTAGGTGGCATTCCTATGGGTGTCATTGCTGTCGAGACTCGCACCATTGAACGTGTTATTCCCGCGGATCCAGCCAACCCCGCATCATTTGAACAGAAGGTTATGGAAGCTGGGCAAGTTTGGTACCCCAACTCGGCATACAAGACGGCGCAAGCCATCTTCGACTTCAATCGCGAAGGCCTCCCGCTCATTATCTTTGCCAACTGGCGTGGTTTCTCCGGTGGTCAGCAGGATATGTATGACGAAGTTTTGAAACAGGGCTCGAAGATCGTCGATGGCTTGTCCAGTTACAAACAGCCCGTTTTCGTCTACATTGTACCAAACGGCGAACTTCGTGGCGGTGCTTGGGTCGTCCTCGACCCTTCGATCAACGCTTCCAAGATGGAGATGTACGCTGACGTTGATGCACGTGCTGGTGTGTTGGAACCGGAGGGTATTGTGGAGATCAAGATGCGCCGAGACAAGATCCTCTCGCTCATGGAGCGCCTTGACTCTACATACGCGTCTTTGAAGGCTGCTAGCAAAGACCCTGACAAAACTGAGGAGGAGAAGACAGCGGCTTCGAAATCGCTGGCGGAGAGGGAAACCTTCTTGCAACCCACTTACAAGCAAATTGCGCTGCTGTATGCTGATCTTCATGAGTAAGTGATCGTTCTCCTCGTTTGTAGTCCATGCTCACGTACGTCCCCAGTCGAACCGGCCGCATGGAAGCTAAGGGGTGCGCCAAACCTGCTACATGGAAGGAGACTCGTCGTTTCTTCTACTGGGCCCTTCGCGCACGCCTTGCTCGCTCTGAGGCACTCGCTCAGTTGGCTGATAGTAACCCAGAAGCAACTCCGGAGCTTCTCCAGAAACTATTAGATTCCCTCATTTCCACCGTCGACCGTTCCGACAACCGTGCTCTCGCAAACACGCTGGAAGAGCTGGACCTGACATCCACGCTGGTCAGATTGAGGACAGACTGCCTGCTGCAGCGTTTCCTTGAGGTTGCCCAGCAAGACCGGAAGGCGTCTATTGATGGCCTCGTCCGACTAGTAGACTCATTAACGTACGATGAACGACAGGTATTACAATCTGCATTGCAGAACACGCGTTCCCCTGGTCCGTTGGCTTCATCTGGTACTTCCGATTTTATTGCTGAGTAGACGACAGGTCCCCCCTCATATTCTACCTGAGCTTGTTGTTATATCCCCTACTCCTGGGATACCATGGATATTATGGATACCACCCGTCATGCACAATGTCTTTTGTTTGTTACAGTGTTCCCTTCTCTCTTCGCTGTTCTGTCAGTTATGCTCCCCTTGCAAAGTTAGCATTAATTGTAGAGTACTGCGTACTCATGTATAATCGCCATAACAAACATGACTCGAAAATACCATGCACTTCAGGATATCATAGTAGCTGTATGAGCGGTGTATGACGTGGATGCTATCCAACAGCGTGGTTCCAAACGAGCCCGACCCGAGACTCTCGAGTTCAACTTCGCATTAAATTGTTGTTGATTGGAATATGTGCCCACTTCCTCTTGCTCCGACGCGGCTCATTGTGCAGAACGGACTAAACAATTTCGAGGCTTGGAGGCTTGGAGAGTCAAAGGACTCAATTCGGCTGGGCAGAGCAACACCGCCAAATCTCCCTCTTAGGTTAAAGTACTTGAGTAATGAAACCTTGAAATTGGGTGATTTTGGTTCAACTTTCAACTCCTTGGACAACATCCATTATGGTGGCGAGGACCCCTTTGAGCTCTCGTCCGTTGGACCTGCTTTACTTTACGTTTTTTCTGGTAAGTACATTGTCGACTGCGGATCGTTCATTCAACCATTTGGACTCATTTGTTGCAGATCCACGTGCCTGCGTCTCTTTTGCTCGACTGTCAACCTTTATACCCTCCCAGCCTCGTTCCTAGCTTCATCAGCCAACTTCCAGAACTGTATATCCAGTTCTCCGCTGACCCGTTGGTTGGTGGTGCATTGGGTTACTTTGGTACAAGCAATGACTTCACATGGTTCAAAACGTTCCTCTTGGTCGAAGCGTGAGTACTACGCCTCTTGCTAGGCTAATCACTTAGCAACCCGCACTGCAGGTTCTTCCAAGTTCCCGTGTTTATCCTTGGGATGAAAGGGCTTTGGAATGGTATGTGTCGCCGGCTTTCGGGAACTGAGCCATGTGTTTGATGTTTTTTTTTTTTGGCAGACTCCCGCTACATCTACGTTTTGATGCTCATATACGGGGCCTCCACAGCAACGACTACACTGCCTTGCCTGGCCGTTTTGTTCAACACACCGATCACAAGCGCAGAAACTATTGCTACAGGCGTCCAGTCCATCACAATGTCCCAGCGTTACATGCTGTTATCCAGTTACTTACCATTCTTTCTGATCCCCATGTTGATGACCATAGACATGGCCACAAGAATAGCCAAACTTGTTCAAGCTGGTGTGGCAGTCACGGCGGAAAGGAAGTCGCAGTAGTTGATAGGGTATTTTTGGTTATGTTGGAAAATCTATTTCAATGGGACCTGCTCTGATCGTTCGAGTTCTAATTTCTAGTCGAACAGTCCTTGAGGTCGGAATTTCACTTGCAGGCATCCATCCACTGGACTATTTAGCTCGCCGTCATGCTGTACGGGCCTGTGCCTGGACTCATTGGCCAGCGCACTCATCCATAAAGGGGCCTTCCACACGGTACAACTTCGCGCGACCCTCGGCACTCAAATGACGGGTCGTTGAGCTGGTTATCGTGTTCAATACAGGCTGCAAATCACTGTATAACTGCAGTATGCGCAGCGATAACAAGGGAACAAGGGAACGATGCATGTCATATGTTATAGGACTCTTGTTGATCATCCAAGGTATTCAAAGCTGGGTCGCAGCCATCTAACACACTATAGATACCGCACATTATTTAACATCCTCATGCACTCCCGGGACCTTCCATCCCATCCCTTGCAAGAACCATAACCATCCACCCAAAGTTGTTACCATGTCCGATCCCGAATCATCGATGATCACAAAGGATTATATATACACTGTCCTCGCTGCGAACAAGAACTGGGCAGAGAGGTTGAACCAGACGTTCCCTCAATACTTTCCTGATCCCAAAGATAAGCAAGCGCCCAAGGTGAGCCACATTGACGGTTCCAACTCTCGCAGCTCGTTGATGTCCTTCTCGCTGCCTGACAGATCCTTTGGATCGGGTGTTCCGATTCTAGAGTGCAAGAGTCAGACGCGACGACGGCGCTCCCGGGTAACGTCTTTGTGCACCGCAACATCGCAAAGTGCGTCTCCCCGACGAGCATAGTATAAAGTATATATACAACTAACCTATGCATCGATAGCCAATTCCATCTCCACGATGACAGCGCATTGTCTGTCTTTGCCTACGCCGTCAAAGTACTAGGCACCCGACACGGTGCGCATCTCGTCTTGCTACTTGATATTCACGAGATCATGCCTCACTCTTCACTCTCATTTCGTTTGGTGCATTCAGTCGTCGTCGTTGGCCACGAACACTGCGGTGGTGCGATCACAGCGCTGAAAGAAGCGCGTCGCCCTCCGTACGAAGACCAGCTCGAGCATCACCACACGCTCTGCGACTCGTTGTACCACCTTGTCGAAACGTTCCACATGAACGGGATTCACGACAAGGACTCCAACGACCCCAACGACGCCATCACGCGTTGGCTCGCGCCGCTCGTTCAACATATCAGGGAGCTCGAAGTCCCGGCTGAGGAAGAGGCGGCGGTGAGGATCGTGATTGAAGAAAACGTCAAGCTGCAGATCGAGAATATTGTGCAGCTGGATGATTGGGTGCGACGGAATGTCAGGGAGCCTGATGGGAGGCCGGCCACTGTCTGGGTGCATGGTTGGGTATATGACTTTGCTACGGGCTTCATCCGGGACTTGGATGTCACCAGGAAACTGGGTGGTGGCTCGGAGTGAAAAGGGTCTTTTTTTTTTTCTTCACAGATGTTATCACCATGTACTATAGTGCCGAGGGAATGAAATGATCCAAAGGTTTCAAAGGAAAGAGCAAAATGAGCACCGACATGTTTCGCAATGATATATCTCTATGTCTAATACTCGTAAACGATGGGTTATATCTGTGCGGCGGGCACTCTTTAAAGTGTCGGGTACAGCAACTTTCCTTACACCAGAGTATACGACCCTTGTGTCGAGCAGAGCTACCATGTTTCAAATTGAGGTGACCGTCGCTAACATGCAGGCGCATGTCTCGCATCTTACATTTCTCGTTCTTCCCTTGATTGTAGCTCCTTGATTGAGGATCTATGCGCCGTGATCGTTACGCATATGCACCTGTCAATCCGAGTCCCCGAGGGTTTCAATTGACAGATTCCGATTGATGGCCGCCAAGGACGATATGCATCAAGGTTTCCAGTGAGGCATCAGAGAGGCATGTACGACAACAGAAAGTTACAGGAACGGTTGGGGAGACACGGATAAACGAATAAAGACACATGGTTAGACTAAATTATTATCAGCATCGGTGAGCATGTCCAGAAGGAATCACATGCCACTGGTAGACTGCTTTGTACCTTTGTACACCAGATCGTCCTCATCCTCCATTCCTGAGTCTGACTCTTCCCACCCCATCTCCTTACCAGCACCTTCAGAAACCATCGCCCTCTGGACCGCTTGCTCATGGGCGATGGTCAGCGCCAACGATTCATTTGCGTTTGCAGCGTGGTTGAACGCAGGATCATGAATGTCCATCCCTCGAATACCCATGACCTGTCTGATCCATACGTTGGCCTGACAAAACGTGATGCGACGTAGGATAGTCCTGGATCAGGCTTTGGCGATAGGCTTTGTGAACCACTGTGTCCGAGAAACGCGACAACCCCCGTATGAAGTTACGTTTTCCATAGCGTCGGACTGTCTTTTTTAGGTGTGTTCAAACTGTCAGAACGAGTTCAAACATACATCTTGGATCCTAGTACAATTGTTCCGGTGCTTCTGGCAGCAAAACGGAGTTCAAGCGGAGGAGGGGCAATCAATCCGGGGTTTGTGTATGTTCGGTACCGCATTTGATCAGATCAACTCTCTGTTTCTGACGGACGAGCTCGTCATTGTCGTCCTTGGAGGCGGCGAGCACTTCATCATTGTGGAGGCAAGAACTCGCTGGTAGATCAAGTACCTGCTCGTGGAGTGGGTGGGTAAGGAGAAGTTGGTTGTGACGACTGTAAATTCGGATTAGAGGTCATCGACGAGCTGAGAGGGGATGGGCGGAGCTTGAAAAGGCTTGGTAGCCAATCGTCAGGATATACAAGAGGATGGACGAAAGGTGCTGCGAGGGCGTCACATACTAGTTCCAAGGTGTAGTCTGGTGACCAGACCGTTGTCTCAAATTGGTCGCGACCACTGATATGACATGAGCGAAGCGAAAAGATGAAAGATTTGCGAAAATAACATCGAGTACAATATTATAATAATACATATACAGCATCACACAAACATCTGCAACGGGTGACGATCATATACATTTTGACCCTCGCTCAGTTCGCTGAGATCAGGATAGAAGGGTACCATCGCATCTGCAGCCCCGAGATACAGCGAGTTGTAGACGCGCCAGTAGACCTAGACGAGGGTGGATAGTCAGCGGACGCGTTGGGGCAAAAGAACGAGCAAGACGTACCTCACGGACTTTACGTGCGGGATGGAACAAGCCTTGTAGTGTATAGCTGAGAAGCACCCCTGGGCCCAACGTCACGCGCATAGCCTCGATGGCTTCCATGAC
>JBBPNA010000129.1:0-68178 GCA_038090555.1 Boletus subcaerulescens | reverse complement strand
GCAACTCATGTTGCCTCATGTTCCCCAGTCTCAGACCTAGTAATACAAGTATAGTATCTGTAGATAAGCACTGCATGGTCTGTGCACATGTATTAGTAGTATAAATACTATAGCCAAGTAGTACAAGACTCCCCAGTCTTGTTCTCCTTGGAGTTTTCCCAGAACAACCACCCTAGTACTCTTGCAACTACAAACACTAGACCCTTAGGTGGATTCTGGTCGTTTCAACCACCTGATCATCATACTCCCTCTCCACCACCACCTGTTCCTTCTCCACCTTGTTGGAATCCTTCAAGATCCACTCCAGTTCATCATGTACCTCCACCTTCATCAGAATTTCATGCTCGTCGACCTCAAGTCACACCTAGAGCACCATTTCGACCTCCTGTACTGGAGAGATGTTCCACTAGGAATGTTAAACCAAGGATCATTCCTGATAACACTTATGGAAATAGACCACCTCTTGAAATTGAGAAGGAGATTCATGGCAAGTCAAATATTCACCAGGAGGAGAAAGAAACTGTCCATACAGCAGAACAACCAGTTCCTGCTAGACCTACAAATGAGAATGATGATATGGGTGAGCTTTACAGCAGCCAATGGATGCAGTTCCATTTGTCCGCTGCAGTTTCCCAAAGCATTCCTAAACAATACAAGGATGTTTTGAGGCTCACTTCTTCATCGGAACAGAAATCTTGGAGAGAAGCGATGGATGAAGAATACAAGTCCTTCATGAACCGAAAGGTTTGGACTCTTGTTGATCTACCTAAAGGTCATGAACCCATCAAGGGAAGATGAGTTTATGCAGTTAAAAGCGATGGCTGGAAAAAGGCTCGTTTTGTTGCCAAAGGCTTCACACAAATCTTCGGTATCAACTATGAAAAAACCTTCTCACCAGTAACCAGGTTTGAAACTGTCCATCTACTCCTTGTGCTCACAGTCTTGGAAGACTGGGAGCTTGAAGCTCTAGACGTTAAAACAGCTTTCCTATTTGGAGACCTTGATGAGGAGCTGTATATGGTTCAACCTGAGGGTTTCATTCAAAAAGGCCAGGAGAAAAAGGTCTGTCGACTTAGGAAGGCTATTTATGACTTAAAACAAGTTGCACTTCAATAGAACAAGCAGCTCCACAAATCCCTCCTTAAACTTGAATTCAAGAGATGCTATTTAGATCCAGGGGTTTATGTCAAGTTTATTGGTGATAAACTGGATATTCTTGTCTTTTATGTTGATTATGCTCTTTTTATGGGTAATGATAGATCACTTGTCCTCAATCACAAGAAACAATTCATGAATCATTGGAAATCAAGAGATCTTAGCGAAGCCAAAGAATACCTTGGAATGAGGATAACCAGAGATTGCAAGAAACACACTCTAAGGCTTGATCAATGCTCCTATACTGCAAAGGGAGTTGAGCACTTTGGTCAAACTGACTGTAAACCAGTCGCTACTCCTCTTCATTCTAGATATACTCCAAAGCCTAACAAAGGAGAATCAAACCCAACTCTTCAAAGTTGTTATCAATTAGTCATAGGATCATTGCTTTACATATATATATCATGCTTGGCACAAGATCTGATCTCGCCTATTCAGTGATTAAGATGTCGCAGTTCTCTGCAAATCCCTCTGAGGAATACTTGTAGAAGGCACTCTACATAGTGCGCTATCTTGCACATACTACCAAGTTGTGCTTGACCTATGCTGCAGATGGACCAGTCAATGGTTTTGTTGCTTACTCTGACACTGATTGGGCTGGAGATATAGAGACCTCATGGTCTACTACAGGTTATTCTGTCTTTCTTGCAAACAGAATTGTGTTGTGGCTTTCTAAACGACAGAAGAGAGTTCGACTTTCATTCACCAAAGCAAAATACTGTGGAATGACAGAATGTTGCAGACAGATCCAATGGATCCACAATCTGTTTGAGGAACTTTCTTTTCCTCTTTCCACTATTCCCCTGTGTGTTGATAACCAGGGAGCTATGTTTCTTGCTTCAAATCCAGCTCAAGAAGAATGAACTAAACATGTTCACATTCCTGAACATTTTATTCAGGAGGCTGTTGAAGAAGGTGAAGTTGAACTATTCTATGTTCCTTCCCAATAACAGTTCACAGATATCTTTACCAAGAACCTTGGAAAGATAGCCTTCAAGTGTGGACGAAAGAGTTTGACTTTATCTTCATTCTCATGATGACTTATGTTTCTAGTGAGGAGGAGTGTTGAGATCTGGGTATTTGCTTTCTGCTCTTCTATTTCATAACCCAGATTCTAGATCTGATTACATCAATGTTCTAGACTTTCAGACACTAGGTCTGATTACACTATCACATATTACTCATCATATGACATCATAGATAACTGCCATTATTGCTATTGGCTATAGATAGAACTCTTATCATTTGTGATACAATATGACTCATTCCTATCTCTTATCTTTACCTACCCTAGTGTAGAAACATACAGGTACAAACAATACCTGGACACTATATAGAGGAGAGCTCACTCTGTATCGCTCTCCTCAGTTCTTATACTCTTTGATATACAAGCATCTCCTTTTTGCTTCTATAAACTCCTCCGCTCCTCAAGCTAGCAATCTCTATCCTCAGACCTAGTGAGTACTTCCCACTAGGCACATACCTTCCTCTTGTCATTTGCATCATACTTGTGGCACCTACTGTCCTCACAGTAGAGACAAACAAAGTACCACACACTTTGTTAGACTGATCATCTCCTGTGGCACTTGTCATCAACTGCCCATGCACCATTATACACCATCTCAGGCTCTTCTCTTCAACTGATACTCTCAAAGCATTGTCAACCTCTCCATCTCCCAGGTCATCTACAAGGTCCTTGGATACATCTGAGGCAGACAAGGCAATGGTTGAAGAAGCCACCATGAAACCCACACATTGTTGCAAATGACCATGACTAGTAGTAACTACGGTATTCAACATATACGTACTAAATGTATCAATACACAGTGACTGCAAGTCGCAGCTGTAGCATGAGTTCTAAACTGTACTACAGTATTCTATATGTCAGTCTTGTGGTGCCAAGTTACTGTGCTCTGTAGGTAATGTCAGCCTTGAGTTACTGTGCTCTGTAGGGCTCTGTTCCACTATGTGGCTGTTGCTAACATGACAGGCAAATGGTTTAATGTGACTTGCTGTGCAGAGACCCGAGTGGCTGTGGATTATTGTACATCATGCTGTAATTGGCTGAGTGGCTATGCAACTGAGCCTAAATCAGGGAATTGCTGATGTAATGGTCATTATACTGCTGCTGTTCAGCATTATCATCTTTTCTTAGTCATTAACTGCACATTTACATTCAGCACAATTGTAATGACCATTATAAGTTATTACCATATCATCCAATGACATCCAGAATTTTCCAACATTATTTCAGCATAATCAAGGACAACAAAGGAAGTTGTGAAATAATTCCTGATGTAACAGACACTACTATCCATCAGATTATTTCCCTATTTTTTCCTCCTTTTCCTATACATAGCTAGATCACCAGATAACCACAATTAACCCCTATAACCCAGACACTACACTTTCACTAGTAACTGATTCCTAATCAGTTATACCAGTCACACAATAGTCACACCCTAGACATTGTCTAGCATCTTATCCTAGACATCACTACATGTCACACTGTGACATCACTTGGTCACTCACTCTTAGTCACACACATATGTGCTACACTACTCATTCCCTCTACACTCTCTAGATCCCACTTTCCCACAAAGCCCACTACTATTATCCCATGCTTTTCATATCTAGGTTATGCACTCCGGACTTTCTCCACATATAACTCACATATACTCATGCCACCTCATGCCCCCTATCCAGTGTATCATGGCACACAGCTCTCTCTATTCACCAATAGCTATTCCACCTCTTGCACTGCCTTATACCTCATGTTACCCAGTCTCTAGTACCAGAATCCTAGTATAGTATCTATAGATAAGCACTGCTCAGTCTGTGCCCCTATCTATACAGTATAAGTAGCTGATCTAGTTAGTATCTAGTTCCCTAGTCTAGTTCTCTTGTGTCTTACACTTCATTGCATATTCCTAGACCCTACTATAGATCCTCTTTGAGATTATCCTATCCCACTATTGATTGTCATTAGCATTGCCCACCAACACTAGGCCCCTATAGAACCATAGTCGGGTTTGGTTGTTTCACCTGATATCTCAAGGAACATATGTAGTGTACTATCTTGCACATACTATCAAGCTGTGCTTGACCTATGCTGTGAACAAACCAGTAATAATTTTGTCACTTACTCTGACACTGATTGAGCTGGAGATATAGAGATCTAGTACACAAAATGTATAATTGATGATGATATCCTTTGGTCATATTTGACACTTTGAAAAGGTTGCTGAATTACCCAATAGAATAGTTGTCATTATATCACAAAACAGTGGCTGTAACTATTTAACAGCAGAGTATGTTTGATCAAATTTATTGGTATTTGGAAAGGTGACCTATATTTGGTTGAATTGATAAGCAATAAAAGACTGGAGCAATGACATTCCATTCCAACTAACATGATCCAATAGTGTATCAGAACATATGATGTAGATGGATTGCCTGATAACTATGCTAATGTTACATAAAGGTTGAACAGACCTCTTCAATTTCCTGATGTCTATCATATTCCCGAGGGCGTCTGTACACTGGCAGCCATATTGCATGTGGTCGTCTCCGTCTTCGATACAAATAAGTTCAAACGTTGCTATGACAAAGCCCCAGTATCTCCGTCGCTTGCCTAGGAAACTGTCACAACGATCTTCCCGCTAAGGAAACACAATTTAATGACCCTCTCCATACGTCAAGGAAGATCTAACTCACCTATTCTTGTTCTCCGCCATCTCGCGGTGTGCTTGCTGAATCTCGTTCCAAGGGTACACCTGGGCAATCAAGTTCAAGTACGGTCCGTGCCCGACGGACCAGATTAGAAGCTCCCGAAAAAGACACAAACCTTATGCATATAGGTCCGTAGCGGCCCGTTGCCTTCTGCCCCTGTTATCTGGCTGACTACCGCCCTAAAGCTAGCACTACATACTATTGTCGGGGAGTCTGTCCATACGACTTGGCGCTGTCGACATACCTGTTGATCAGCTCCGTCTGATAATCCAAACTCCGAGACCGCAGCGTGGATCCCTGGATCTTGAGCCGCTTGTACAGGATCGGCCGTAGATTGACCGAAGGAACATCGGCTCCTTTGAAAGGGTGTTCCTTTAATAAGAGTGTCGCGGATAGCAAACGTCGCATCTTTACCGCTCAAGAATGCAAGGAGAATCATCTTCCCGTCAATTGCCAACGAATCAATGTTCTTTTCCCAGTGGGTACGTCCGACGAAATCGATTATGACATCGACGCCCTTGCCGTTAGTGGTTTGCTTGACATGTTCTGCGAAATCGTCCCTGGTATAGTTCACGGCATGGGTCGCGCCATTTGGGATGGAAAGGAGCCATTCAAGCTTGTCCCTAGTTGATGCTGTCGCTGTAACGGTGTGCCTGTGCGGTGATTAGCAGGACCAGCCCATATAGTGCAAACTTGATATGGCTAAACAATATCAAAAGCACTCACGCGCCAAGAACACGTGCAATCTGGATTGCTGCGACCCCTACACCGGAAGCACCAGCATGAACGAGGACGTTGTCGCCTTTGTTTACTTGGCCATATTTGACCATTGCTTGATAGGCTGACACGATATAAAAACAATCAGGCCCCCGTGATACCCGATTGATGTGGCATCAACCGGGCATGAAATCGCCACCCGCACCTGTGATGTAGTTTTCAGGAATGCTTGCTGCCTCCACCCATGACAAGGGGGCGGGTTTCTTGATCAATAGACCTTGGTTACATACAACGTACTCGGCGTACGCTCCCTAGAAAAGATGTTGTGAGACTGCTTTAGTATAAATCGGAGATCCATACGCCTCCAACGAGGCCGTAAACCTCGTCGCCCGGAGACCATTTTGTAACGTCCGGTCCAAGTTGGTGAACAATACCAGAAAATTCGACACCGAGGATGTGGGAGGTACCAGGAGGCGGAGGATACATGCCCTCACGCTGTGCCAAATCCATGCCATTGAGACCAAAGGCAGTAATCTGTGAGCCCCTTCAATGAGTCGGGCATCGCGGTACGACATGATTAAACGAAGCTTACTTTGACAAGCACTTCACCCTCCTTTGGCACCGGCCGTTCGATATGCCCGACATATAGGTTCTCGATAGGACCTTTTCCGTCCTTAATTAACACAGCACGCATTGTAGACATTTACCAGTGAGTGGGAGGTGATTGTATGAATGAAGTACTACAGTGAGTGTCTGACTAAGCAGCGAGGATGACCAAAGCTGTGTTGGCACTTGGCGCTCCTTCTCAACCTTGTCGCTCGGTAGACCACGGAACAACGAGCAACCAGTTCTCCCTGCTCACAGTCACCCCTCTGCAATCGCAGGCGATCTTCCCTCATGCATCTCGCAGAGGATGCCTCTGGCAAGCACTTGAACAAAGTTGAAGATGTTCAGGAGCTTTATGTCGAGCAAAAAGACAGGTAAGCCGTTCTCCTTTTTTCCTACTCACCTCAGCTTCATCTCTTCCTTAGCTTGCTTGGCGCAATAGATGCTACCAAGGTCATTTTGGCCGGTTTACGCGAGTTCAATAAGAGCGACTGGGCCGTCCGATATCCCATCCTCCAGGAGGACGGCTCCGTCACACCAAGGCCGCGTCAATCTATCCGCCGCATTCTACGCTTCGCCGACGACCCCTCCACTCAGACCGAAATCGTCTACACTCCCTCCCATCAGTGCTCTGCTCATGCTGTAACATTGGCATCCACCGCTGATGCTCAGCAAGACTCCAGCGCGCTCGCCGACGATTATGTGGAGGACCCGACGGATAAAGACACCTTTTCTGACAAGACCGGCGACTTTAACATCCTCCGTCTTGACCTCAAACTCGGCCCTCACGGCTCTTCGACCTCCCCCGCAGCCCTCGTCACTCAATTAGAGAAGGGGTCAATTGCCAAACTCCTGGATGAGCGGATATCCGCTGCTCTCCAACACATGGACAAGCTTCGACTCCGGGTCGAGGATACCTCATCAAAGGTGTTGGTGACAGGTGACCTCAACTCTGGCAAATCTACTTTCGTCAATGCCCTACTTCGTCGGGAGGTAATGCCCGTTGACCAGCAGCCTTGCACAACCGCTTTCTGTGAAGTCCACGATGCAGCCGAAAACAATGGGACCGAGCAAGTTCACGTCCTCAAGGACGGCGTCCAATACTCCATCACCGACGAATCAACCTTCTCACGTCTCTCTCTGGCTGATCTGGAAAGCAGTGTGACAGACAACGAAGGTGATCTCCCAAGGCTCAAGGTCTATCTGGCGGACAGCAGGGCTGCATCCGAGTCCCTCCTCAACAACGGGGTTGTCGACATCTCTCTTATAGACGCACCTGGCCTTAACCGGGACAGCCTTAAGACGACTGCGATCTTCACTCGACAGGAAGAGATTGATGTCATCGTCTTCGTTGTCTCAGCTGAAAACCATTTCACTCTGTCGGCCAAAGAATTCCTCTTGAATGCCAGCAACGAGAAGGCATACCTCTTCATCGTGGTCAACAAATTCGAGCAGATCAAGAACAGGGAAAAGTGTAAACGGCTCGTTCTCGATCAAATCAAGGAGTTTAGTCCCCGCACACATGATGATGCGCAGGACCTTGTTCACTTTGTCGACTCCGCTGCCGCGCTCCGTCCCTACACTGCCAACCCCGCGTTTGACGACCTCGAATCATCACTGCGTTCATTTGTTCTCACCAAGCGGGCCAAGTCGAAACTTCAGCCTGCTTCAACGTACCTGTCCAAACTCTTGTCCGACGTTGACATTCTTGCCGGTACAAACGCCATTGTTGCCCAGATGGACTTTGATCGTGCCAAGAGCGATTTGGAGAGAGCCCAGCCGGTGTTTGAGAAGATGAAGAATGAAAGGGAGAGTTTGGAAGATGCACTAGAAACCGTCGAAGAAGCCGGAGCGTCCGTTACATCAAACAAGACCAAGGTTATTCTGTTGGATGCCCTTGAACGTGTTGGTCGTGGCCAACCTGGTGTTGATGCTGCTATCAGCATTCCTCGCTTCCCCGGTTTCCTTGCCATCTGGGACTACGCTCGTGACGTACGCAAAGCTCTGCTTGCGAGCTTGGATGCCGCAGTCAAGCTCGCAGAGGATGAGGCTCGCCTTACTACCACTGCTGGTGTCAAAAAGATCGGGTCTCTGGGGGATCAATTCCTCCCCGGAGATGTGGAAAGGTCACGTCGCGTCTTCATGCCGGAGGCGATGTTCAGTGTCCGTCCGGGTAAACAAGGCTCCGCACGTCGTCGTTCCTCCCGAACTGCGAGCGCTGTTGTTGCAGGCGGTGTATATAATCTTGGAATAGGTCTCTCACGACGCTCCGATCTTCTGGACACGTCCGTCCTTGATTTGTTCGACTTCAACCATCGTCTGTTGATGCACTTTGGAGACGGAAAGGCGGACGGGGAAGATGTCGAGGAGAAGAATGCAACAGCCCTCAGCATTCTTTCGGTGGGGGTGGGAGCTTTGACTATGGTTGGAGGCAAGGTGTTCGGTATCCGTACCTTCATCGATGGTGCTGTCCGCATCTCTGAGCTGTTTGCGGACGAGTCAACAAGAAGATGGGCCGCACCCGTCATTGGCGCAGTGGTGGTCGGTGCTACGGCATACTTGATACTAGAACTGCCGAGCACGATACCCAAGACGATCGGACGCCGGATCCGGGCCTCGCTTGTCAAAGTTGAGGATGGCGCTACCGAACAGGAGCTGTTTGTCAACGCGCATGCCGGACGCGTAAGTCGCGAAACGCGCAAGGTGCTGCGCTACGCGTCTTGGGATCTCCGGGAGTGCTTTAGGACTGCGATGGAGGCAAGAGGTACAGAAGTTCAGAACGCGGAGGAACTTGAGAAGAAGGCAAGAAAGGCACTCGATTACTTCCACGGCGTCGAACGGAAGACGGGGGTCGTTCGCGACGACGCTGGTTTGGCCGCGGCATTGTCATTGTGAGCTGAATGTGATTAGATTTGTACTTGGAATCCTATGCAGGCACCGTGTCTCTGGGGCTACTAGCATATTCCCCTATATGATTCTTTTTTTGTCGCCATGATGTTACATTACATGAACCGGGTGTTCCGCGGGCTCTACTTTCATTCATACTTTACTTATGCCTCTTCAGTGTTTCACGATCCAGCCTCGTATTGAAGTTGTGTAGAGACGATGATGAGACGTTTTTCTGTGCGGACACTAGGCTTGCCGCATGCCAACATCCTTACTCCTGGAGTGGAATCTCACATTATTATCAGGGCAAGTGGGTATCGTCTCACAATATACATCATCTAATTGGCCCTCAGCATTCCTGTCAATGGGTTAGCCACGATCAGTTTATCGGGTTTCTTACTGGCAACCGGCGTATGCAGTTTACACTGCAACCTCTCTCAGGCTCAGGCTCGGTGGAGTTCTGCACCGATCTTATTTTATCCATATGCCATCTCCTTTGAGAACGCAGTTATGACCGGTGACCGCACGACGCAGTATTTATCGACCACTGCTAACGACTGCGAGGGTGTCCAAAGCAACCATCTTGTTCTTCCGTCCAGCCCTAGTGTGGCCCGAGAATGCCCATCTCACTGGCTGGTTTGCTCTATCCGCTCGTGGTCGCTCTCGCTACCCTACCTTGTGCACAGGCGACTCAGTACTCCCTGGCAAAAGAATACTACGGGTCAAGTTTCTTCGACGGTTGGACGTTCTACAACTATTGTGCGTCTGCCCCTGTTTTATTTGAATCTGACGTCCAACGGTTTGTACAGACGACAACCTAACAAACGGAGATACAATGTAACTATTCGAATGTACTTCGATGCTACCGGCATATTGACCCGCGCAGCTTCGTTTCGGCTCAGAATGCGTCCGCTGACAAGCTGGCCTATGTCGATCCGACCACGTCTCATGCATTCATAAGAGTAGACAATTTCACGACTGTAAGCACATTGATGCACAACTTTTATGCATGTGCTCACCCGCACTCCTCGGTGGCTACTAGGTTCCGTACAATTACAAACGAAACTCTGTGCGAATCACGAGCAATGACAGTTACGCTGTAGGTAGCTTATGGGTGACCGACATGTATCATGTTCCCTATGGCGTAAGTTTGACTCCTCAATGGAGCTACGACAATGATCTCATGCTTCAGCTAGTGTTCAGTCTGGCCCTCTTGGTGGAGGTGTGTGATTTGTGTTGTTCCCAGAAGCCGAGCACGCATGTCTTTCCTCGCAGCCAAGCAGTCCAATGGCCTCAAGGAGGGGAAATAGACACGTTCGAAGGTGTCAACTTGCAAACGAACAATCAAATGTCACTACATACCGAAACTGTTAGTATCCACCCTTTATCACTGGCAATGTTTATATTATTTTTTTCACATCTCAGGGATGCACGCAAGTTTCGCCTAACGAGACATCGACCATGATCACCAGTACCAACTGTTCCTACGCTGCCAACGAAAATCAGGGATGCATTGTTATTGACCCATCCTCGGCATCGTTCGGAGCTGGGTTTGCCAGCGCGAGTGGGGGTGCATTCGTGACAGAGTTTGCGACAACTGGCATCAGGTACGCCAGCTACATTTGAATCGGACGGTATGCTAAATTTTCATCGACCGCTCAGTATATGGTACTTCCCGGTTAGCGGTACACTTGGTTCGGACCGCAACCAACGCTGACTGACCCTGATGATATTCAGCGTTCCCAAATACCAAGCACATTATCAAATAACGAAAGCACAATTGACACAACCACTTTCGGGACACCAGTCGGCAACTGGCCTGCCACAGGTTGTAATATCCAAGAATTCTTCCAACCTCAGCAACTCATCTTTGACACAACACTATGCGGAGGTATGTTGTTTTTTTCCTCATTGAAAGTGGCTTCATACTGGCTCCTAAATAGATTTTGGTAAGTAATGGGAACGTGCCTGATCCGGAGTTGCTCATGCGATGCCCATCATGAAAGCTGGGAACCCTGCCATCTTCAATCAAACATGCACAGGCGTCTGTTACAATGACTATGTCATTGGCCCACCGTCTGGATATGACAATGCCTACTTTGAGGTTGGTTATGTCAGAGTCTTCAGTGCAGCAGGCATTAGCACCGTTGTATCGCCTTCCACTTCAGCCAGTGGTAATGCGGCGGGAACGACTTCAAACCCATCCGCGCAAGGGAGCTCAGCGTCGGGCCTCGGGGAGAAGTATGCCTCGGTTGTGGCGTCCCTCCTCGCCGCCGTCGGAGGGCTTGGCGTGATGCTTCTATAGAATAGCTTCTACTCCATTTCCCACATACCAATCAGCATGCGATAAGATGACCGTTGCCTGTAGATAGGACCAGAGACACTTAATGGACAGTCATCATGTATTAGAAAGGAAGGTCTTATTTTGCGCACTCAGTGACTCGGGCTGAAACATCCGTCGAGGGACAAGCGTCTATTCTTCCAACGAGTTTCACATCCACGTGCACGAAGTTGACCGCCAACTTGGAATCTGACCCTGCGCCTTGATGCCCATTTCTCACCGGCACCACCCAAGGAAGAGGACATTGCGCACTGTGACATAAAGTGGTGATTGAATGAACACCACATGCACTGCCTGCCACGCAGCAGTGGGAATTTGGAAGACATTTCATTTGATGGGGGTTAAATAGTTCGCGAGATGTGAGTTTTACTCAAAGTTGATGTACGACAGAATCGAAAGCTCAAAATGCCATAAGATATCAGCAAGTCGGACCCGGGGCCAAAGTACCCTTCGAAAACGTGGCTCGTACAATATAGCGTGACTCGACTTGCTCTCTGAAATGGCATCAATCGGACTCAGTGCCACGGCGAAGAAGCTCAGAAGGACCGACTCAAATCTGGCTGCTCGACTGCGTGGTGCATGTCACGGTGCTGATTGCACTGGATATTGATGCCACCCGACATTGACAAGATGAACCTTGCCCTAATTTAAACCCTTTGCCAGTGACAACCCTGACTTGAATGTTACAAGGAACGTCAACTGCCATGGCGAATGTCATAACGGCGTTGTCGATTTGGGGCGGAAGGCGGAAGGATTCTATATCTAAGCCCCGAGTCCAGTTCTTTCGGCGACTGGCTTTTTACCCACCCACTCGTGATTCCAGCTCCCTTGCTCGTCGCTTATTCCCGCAACTCCCCGCATGAGTTCATCAACTGATCCAGCCTGTCTATTTAACGTGGAGGGCCAAGTCGCCGTGGTCACAGGAGGGGGAACAGGTATACCTTATCAATTATAATATGCGTGTGTCACATTGATGCACCAATTACGATTATTCGGTTCAAGGGATAGGACTCATGATCGCCATGTCGTTAGAGCACAACGGTGCCACCGTCTACATCGTCGGTCGACGTCTCGATGTCTTGCAGAAAGCTGCTCGGGAAAACAACGTTTGTGTTTCTTATCTTTACTCGCCTGGTAGCCCCTGATCTCTGCACAGAAATACGGAAGGATGATCCCGCTCGAAGGCGACATCACCTCTCGGGACTCTCTTCTGTCAATGGCTTTGACCGTCAAGTCCCGACATGGATATATTGATCTTCTTGTAAACAACGCTGGAATATCTCGCAATTTACTCCCTCCTCACCTACCATCGCCGCTCGACGATACCGACTTTCCAAGAGAAGAAACAATACCCTCCATCAAAGCGTTTCAGGATATCCTCTGGAATACAGGCGGACCTATTGGATTTGCAGAAACGTTTGAAACAAACGTGACCGCGGTTTATTTTACGACGGTAGCATTCCTCGAACTACTCCACTTTGGAAATTTAAGACGAGGTGCTTTACCCCCCAAATTTATCACAAAGCCAAACAACCCGTTGAATGGGGAGAGTGGGTCACGTCGAGCGTCGACTTCCAACGGAACCTCTACACCATATTTCTCACTACCACCCTCGCCCTCTGATAAGAGTTTACCCCTCCCCATGGATGCGTCTCTAGCTTCAACAGTGGAAGGTTTGCCACCACCTACGTCACAGGTGATCACCATATCATCATCTGGCTCCTTCCGAGTGGACGCACGTGTCCTTTCCATTTCCTACACCCTAGCAAAACACGCCTGCACACACCTGGGGAAGCTCCTCGCGAACCTTCTTGCCGATTGGAACATTCGAAGTAACATCCTATGCGTGCGTACATCCCCATTCGCATTTTGCCACACCCATCTCACCCCAGGCACAGCCAGGGGTCTGGCCCAGCGGTACGCATGCCAGCTTCAAATCCTGGCCGAGTATGGCTTGACGGGATCTTGCTTTACAGAGATGACCAACCTGGAGCACCTGACGCCCGCGCTCCTCGCGCGAGCTGTCCCCCTCGGACGTTCAGGGACGCTGGCGGAAATGGCAGGCCCGATCTTGTTTCTTGCCGGACGTGCGGGTGCGTACGTCAATGGTGCCGTATGGTTGGTTGACGGAGGGAGAGTGGGCCAAGTAGCCAGCTCGTATTAAATGCTCGCCACGCGCGGCCCCCCCTTTTTTTTTTGCCCGCGGTCATCGTGCATCATGCCAAACGTCTCGCTTGGACTGTGCCATTTCATTGAATACCATCTTCACAAACAGATAATGCCAATTTTTTCTTCTCTTTATTTTCCTCTACGCCTTTCCTCTGTCCGAGGATGTAGTAATTGTCACGAACTTGTCATGTGCTCATGCCCGCTTGCTCCGGTGCCTCGGAGTACATATGATAGTCATACAATTGGTTCTGTAATGCCTCCGCGGACGCATACTACCTGTATATCAAATACATATCCGGACCAGCTACGAGATCAATATATTTCACGAGGCAAAGTGGATGATAGCCCTGGAGATTACGCGTGATGCAGCCCGAGAATTGTCCTGACCTCGTCTGAACATATGCCTCGCATACATTCTATGCTGAGCTGCCCCTTTAACCCCTTCCATGGATCATCTTAAGTTACATATCGGACAGACAATTTATAGAACCATTGCAGTCTTTATTGCAGTGGTGGATCTTTAATCCGTTGTGGGCGGACATGTGCGGGTACAAGGATGATAAGACAATGAGGTTGGAGGTTCCCGTTACTAATACATTACACGTACACATCGGAGGTGTTTGCAGCATGGCAAAGTTATAATCTACATATTCGTTGTTACTCTGGGGACCGTGGGCTTTTACTCACGCTACACTATGCACAAAAGTCTGCTTGGAGTGCGCGTAGGTCGCCTCTAGGCGTGACTTTACATACTCCCCCGCAAGGACAACTTCGTATTTCGCTGGGTTGTCTTTGGTCACACACCCCGGGATAGGCTCGAGAGCATTCTCAGACGACAGCGAGAGTCATGAACGGGGGCTCACCTCTAATTTCACGTCATGATCAACTCCGAAAAATACAGGTATCGAGTATCTTTCCTGCCCAGAGGCATTGATGGCCCGGTGTAGGGTCGACTTGAAGACGTCATCTAGAGCAGCGTCAGAACGTCCTGGGAAATTCAATGTTAACTTACTGGTCCAGCGGGCAAATTGGTCTCCAAGACTAGAAAAAGTCATTCATTCTAAGCTGTGATGCAAAACATGCTTGTCCATACTTGACAACAAGACATCCAGGTATAGGGACAGCATCGATCCAAGTTCCGCTGGTATTCATTACTTGCAAAGCCGGAACATCATCTTGCCAAAGAATAGTGAAACACTGATTTACAGTAGTTCAGAAGGATGTGGGCGAGATACTTGCTAAGCATCACCTCGTAGCTGGAACCAAGATCAGCAACATGGACATAGAAGTTACTTGAACGTACTCGGTATGTGCACCAATTCCTTCCACTCCTTGGAGAGGAGTAGCAGGCTGAGGGGGGTAATGGAGCAACCGCATGATTACCCCTGTTGCGGTGAACTGATCAACGGTACGCGTCGAGTAGACGCTGTTGATGAGGCGAACAACACGCACCTTGTCGTCAAAGAAATTATCTGGGAGTTCTAGAGCGGCAGCGAAGATAGGGAACAAAGATTGCCCTAGTTTCACGGCGGCATGGCTGCACATTGAACGGTGATGAATGCATCAGAGGCGCGGTGCGGGTAGACATACTAGTAAGCAAGGACATCTTCTCGAAAGCCAGGAAGACCTTCGGGCCACACGTTTGGCCCTGTCATTGGACCGCTGCTACAAGGTTGCGTGGCATGATCTATTGATTCCCATCCGATGTCAAAGCCCTCGTGCAAATCCCCCTTGTTATTTATGTTGGCATTTTCGCTGAGAAGAGCGGTATAGCCTTTGTAGTTTGATGAGCGATGGATGTCCAACTGCAGACTTGTTGATCAGGGTGTGCGAGAAACAGGACAGGACCGACCTTGGTCTTTGTCGCGATCGGCAGAGAAAAGAAAGGCCTAGAACTAGCTGTGACAGCGCGTATGACAGCTTCGGGTATCCCATGGTGTTTGACTGCTGGGCAGATGGGTGGAGATTCGCGTCAACGAGGCTGGACTGACCGTAAAAGAAGCCGACATTGACACAGGCTGCACGTATCTCTGCTGCGAGTACGCGACGCAGGACAGGATCTGGGGATGCAATGTGTTCGAGGTCGCTAGAAAGGGGGGTCAGTAGATGAGAGTGGTTTGAGGAAGAGGAGGACTTGCATGACTGGGATGTGCTGAAATGCTTCCATATTACTGATTCAGACTCCGCTGCATCACTGGTTTTATTGTTCCTTTCCTCCCGTCGTCCTCTTGCACATTCCCCATCTACTAGACCGGCAGGCTCCGCTGGTCTCGTCTAGACACAACGCAGCACTCAGACGTATAGTTCGTCTGTACCAACTCCTAAAGTGCTCTTGCTTCTAGTCAAGTTCACAGGCTCGACGTCAGGACGCCAGACAGTCTCGAGACCCCCTCCATATATCTCATCTCGTCATATTCAGTCACCACACCGTTTCCACGTTTCCTCAAGGATCAGGAACAGCCTATATCTCTTATTCAATCCCCTACATCCTTCCATTCTTCATTCACCGCTAGCGGATCTTTCCCTTTTGTCCACATTTTCCACAAATCTCCACGCATAAAATGGCAACCCTTCGTCCTCCTTCCAGCCCTTCTCCGTCCCCTCTCAACCCAGAAAACGGCCGCTCTTCAAACACCGCACGCGCCTCCATGGGGCCACGTCAGACACTCGGCCCTGCTTCTCCCCGTCCACCTGGTGGTGGTGGTGGCGCCCGCCCTACCAGCGAGTTGCTCGGCAGCGCTACCATGTTCCAAACCCCCGAGTCAGAAGCCATTGACCAGTGGTTTGAGAATCTCCAGAATTACGAGGAAACCCTGGAAGACATGGCTGCCGCTTCCTTGGATGTCAACTTTAAAGAGGAATTGAGTGCGATAGAACAATGTCTGTTGCTTTTTTAAAAAAAATCTCGTCCCCGCTCCCGCTCACTCTTTGGCAGGGTTCAAGGTGCTTTCAGAGGCGGAGCGCACTGCCGCTCTCTACAGCCTGTTGCAGCAATCTACACAGGTTCAAATCAGATTTTTCATCACCGTTCTCCAACAGATGGCTCGATCGGACCCAATGACCGCATTACTCAGCCCAGCGGTCGGAGGTACGCTGTTCTCACAATCGACTGGAAATCATGCTAAAATTACCGCACAGGTTCGATGCAGAGCCAGATGGAAGCCAAGCTTGCTCAGATGACCATAAAGTCACCATCGTTGAAATCCCCTATGCCGTCGTCCCCTCGTGTATTTAGTGGCAGCCAGAACAGGCAGTCCCTCGCGCTGGATAGTTCATCTGGATTCCTTTCCCCTGACTCCGCTGCCTTAGGATCCAGCAACGATGCCGCCGCAACTCTCGCCCAACAAAGGGCGAAACTCAAAGCAAGCAATGCTGCACACCGTATCTCTGCTCCCATTTTGGCTACTGGCAACGGTGAAACCCGTACTACATGGGGTTCCGCGCTCAGCCAAGTCGCCGAGCAGAATCCCAATTCTCCAGCCCAGGAGATCCTCCTCCCCAGTAACAGCGCGTCGAGACCCAAGAGCACAGAGTTTAGTGGCTCTCTTGGAACCCCTCGCGTAGAAGGATTATCACCGATGGTCGGCGACAGCTGGGCCAGCAACGTGAACACGCCGTTGATTCCAATGTTCAGCAAAGATGCACAAAGCGCTCAGAACCTGGATGCGGCCGCTGTCCAGCTGAACGATTGGAGTGGTTCTGGTTCCCGAGTTCCTCTGATGGCTGACCCAAAGTCGTTCCGCCGTCCCTCCAAGGGAAACAGTGGTAATGTGGCTTCGGATGCTACAAGCCAGACCAGTGGCATCTACGACAACGATGGCAATTTTGTTTCTTCTCAACAGTCGGCGCAGCGCAAGCATGCTGCGCCAGCGCCGCCCGGTAACAATGCACAGTTTGGTGGTGCCCAGCAGGGGCAATGGAATAGTGCCAGGAGCCCTGCGTTACCCGCCTCCAACAGGTTTGGCGAAGAACCTAATGCGTCTTTGAACGGGCTAGGCATGGGCGGATTTAACATGGCAGGACTAGGTAGCCCTGGACTAGGCATGGGGCTGCCCTCTGCAGGGTTGTTGGCGGGCATGAACCCTCTGCAGATGAACATGTTGGCTATGGGCATGACGCCCGAGGCACAGATACTGGCGGCTCAGATGGCGGCTGCAGGGTTCGCGCCACAGGGCTGGTTGGGTCTGCAGCAGGCTGCGATGCAGGGTAGTAACGCTAACAACAGCAACAACAGGGGCCGCGGTGGCGGTCGGTCACCTGGAATTCCGAAGACAGGCTCTTCAGGTGGAAATAACAATGGGGGTGGAGCCAAGAAGGACGAAGACGATGTTGATCCCGCGTTGCTGAGCGATATCCCGGCCTGGCTCAGGAGCCTGAGGCTGCACAAGTATACACCGAACTTTGAGAGGATGAAATGGGAAGATATCGTGATGCTGGACGATGCTGGATTGGAGGCCAAGGGAGTAGCAGCGCTGGGAGCACGACGCAAGATGCTGAAGACATTCGAGGGTATCCGGAAGAAGATGGGACTCGAGACGCCGCCTCCAGGGTACTACTCGAGCGAAGGGGCAAGGGAGGGTTGAATGGATCAGTTTAACAATATTTTCTACCTGGTCATGCTATGTACCCGCTGTAAAAAGAATGGACCGGGGTCTCTAACATGTCCCCTGACACCGCAGTGATATGATATAAGCCTAGCACAACGCAACCTGTATCCACCAAAACCATGCCTTTGGACCGCGGTCCATCTCCTCTCCGTCCCCCCATTCGTGGCACGACCCCGTCCCACAGGCGCTTCGAAGCCTTCTCGCCTCTTGACAGCGACGTGCACCCCGTCATCCATGCTGGCAGGGTCGCGGTCATCACCGGCGCTGCGAACGGCATCGGCAGAGCCGCCGCTATCGAACTCGCAAGGTGCGCAACCATCGCTCTCGTTCGCTCCTGTGAGCCCCGACAAAATGTGATCTATCTTTGTTATCCGTGCCTATAATATCTCGTTCTCTCGGCACCAATCGTCCCCTGATCTATTACCCTGCATGGTGTTTAGGGTGGGCCTCAAGATCGCGCTCGCTGACGTTTCGGAGGACTTGCTCGTGCAAACTGGCAAAGAGGTGGCTGCGATCGTGGGGGATGGCAACGTTCTTGTCATTCCCACTGACGTTTCCACGATTGGTGAAGTACAGCGTCTGCGCGACAAGGTATATGAAGCCTGGGGAGAGGTGAGCTCTTTTCGCCACAAGACGATCGGACCGTCGCGTACACACTGGATCAGGTTGCCGTGTTGTTGAACAATGCCGCCATTGGTCCAGATAGCAAATCCTGGGAGAAGCTTGACAATTGGCGCAGCACTTTTGAGGTCAACCTTTTTGGGTATGGTATTCTTCCTCCTCGGAGAACGAGGTTGATCAAGTGGCTCTTGTTTCAGGGTTGTCAACGTCCAGCAAACTTTTGTGCCAGTACGTCCCTGCAGTGGCACGGTTTCTGACAGACGAGTTACGGGTGTTGCCAGTCGATGTTACACCAAGAAAACCAAGCCATTGTTATTAACACCGGTTCCAAGCAAGGGATTACCAATCCTCCGTGAGTCCCTCGTTTCAGTTTCCAAAAATGATTGATTGAATGTTAAATGATTGAATGTTATTTGAAACGGACAGCGGGAACCCAGCCTACAATGCCTCCAAAGCGGCGGTAAAGAGTTTGACGGAAGGACTGGCGTATGAATTGCGCGAACGACCTGCGTGTAACGTGACTGCCCACTTGTTCGTGTGAGTTGCGTCGCTGTGCATGCTGCCATGCGATGACCGGAATTAACTGTGTGTAGTCCTGGATGGACCTTTACAGGGATGACGGCGCGGTCCGGAGGTGCAAAACCGACGGGCGCATGGAGTGCGGAGGAGACAGTGCTTTACATGCTGGATCACGTGCGACTGGGGGAGTTCTATATTCTCTGCCCTGACAATGAAACGCGACGGGAAGTGGACCAGCTGCGGATTATGTGGGGTGCGGCTGACATGGCGGAGGGTCGTCCTGCGTTGAGCCGATGGCACAAGGACTGGAAACCATTGTTTGAGGAGTACATTCGGGATGGCATGGCCGACATGCAGTGAAAAACGTAAGTATGTAAGTTAGGGTAATTAGGGTGTACGCTATGTGGGTCTGGACTCTGCACTGCATTCTGGGGTGGAGTTCCATCGACCACGGCCGGGTCTGTACGGACCTCTGGCAACCAGCAGCGCCTTGGGGTATTAGAACTGAGACCGCCTAAGACTTCCTTCCGGATCTTAGCCAGTTACATTGCAGAGACACCAATACGTACAAAACAGAACACGGGCATACACGGAGGAATCAGGATACAGGGTGGACGCTTGCGGATCTTATACTTGAACTAACCCCGGTTATAAATACGATCTCAAAGTTCCTCCCTCTCTCCCTCCCATCCAATACCATGTCTCTCATTCCCCCACAACAAAACCAACGGCCCATCGCCAATGGTGGGCCCTATGGTCCCAACGCTACCTCAAAGACCAGCAGCGAGGCATCCCTCCAGCGCGTCAAGAACCTCCCCGGTTACACCACCCCAGTATTCAAGGGGAAGCAAGAACAGCGTGCCATGGTGCAAGCCGACGTTGCCTCAAAGGTCAGTCCCGATGATCGCAGATGAACCAGATCACCTCTTGACCTACTCCCACCCACCAGGGTTTCATCCCCCGCGAGCTGGTCGCCAACGAGGTCAACTGGTTCTACTCCCAACTCGGCATCGACGACACGTATTTCCAGAACGAGTCGCCCTCTGTGATATCCGATCACATTATCGCCCTCTTTGGCGCCAAGGTCCTCGCCTTCACCAAACATGATCCCACCAAGCTGGTCATCGACCTCGAGCGAATCGACGACAAGGGAAACGGCGCGACATTTATTCACACGAGTCGTCCCGGGCTCAACTCTACCGAAGGTCCTGGCGCTACTTGTGAATCTAGGTACCATCCGATCGCATCATACCACCCCGTGTCTACTCACAGTCCTCCAGAATCGATGCCATGTTTTTGGACAAGTCGACACCAGCCAACTGTTACCGTCTTGAGACATACCGTTCTATGGGTTCCATCTCCGCCACCGCATCACAGCAACTTCGTTGCTACTTTGTCACAAAGTGTCATTTCCCTGCTCAATCCCCGCCGTCATCTTGCACTGATGGACGTACCGACATCCGTTCCGTCTCTGATCCTGTCTTTCTCGAAAAAGCCACCGAAAATACACTCGAGATTTACCAGAAAATAATGTGGCAGGTTGAAAGCCGTTATGGCCCTGTCATGGAAGTATTCGAGGTCGAGGGTTCGCGCGAGAGGCGTCTCGTCATCGGCTACAAGATGGGCGGAACTTCTCGGTTCTTTAGGTATACTCTCACGCCCGACTCTCCATTTGGTCTTGACCAGTTCTCTCATAGTGCTCTTTCCAATCTTTACCATTACTATCAGCTTTACTCCGCTCGCAAATATGTCGAACAGTTCTCCAATGGCTTCACGATAATATCCCTGTATCTCAATCCCATGCCTAACTCATCTGCTGCTCCGATCGAGAGCTCCATCTTCCAGGTGATGAAGGAGGCATCGCTGCTCTATTGCCTTCCAGATAACCCATTCTTCCTCGATCCCAAGAATTCGAATCACGCTGTCCAGGAAGCCACGTACGCTTGTAGGTATCGCGCCAAGTCGTCCGGGCACCACTCTGACCATTGTATCACCAGACTGTGGTTGGGTCTTTGCACAACACTTTTGCAATCGCCTCGGGCCTGCATACCTCCATTTGAGGAACATCCTGGACGAGTCGAACCCTCTTCATGCGGAGGTCCTTGACGACATCAAGAGGCGTTTCAGAGAAGAAACCTTCACACGGGAGAGCATTGCCAAAGTCATCCATGCCCACTCGGAACTGGTGCGTCTGTCCGAAACTAGTCGTGAGAACCACTCTAATGGCACATTGTAGATTCGCCTCCTCTACGTAAACTTTGCCATGGTCCACTACCCGGTCGTTGACGACGAATCACTCAAGTATGTATATCTGCTACCAACGTCCTTGGTTCATTATCTGATCAAGTCTATCAGGCCAACCCTATCATACCAGCGATTGCAGACCGCCCAGCCTCTTACAGATGAGGAGTTGTATGACAAGATCAGACGCTCCGTTCCCAGCAAGCAGGATTTGCAAGTTCTCGAGAGTTTCCTGATTTTCAACAAGTATGTTATTCGGTCGGGGATAGACGCTTGTTGATTGTAATGGTTTCCAGGAACGTTCTCAGGACCAACTTTTATCAACCAACCAAAGTTGCTCTTTCATTCCGCCTTGCACCGGATTTCCTACCAGAAGTAGAATACCCAAAGAAACCGTTTGGCTTGTTCTTTGTCATTGGGAACGAGTTCCGTGGTTTCCACATTCGCTTTAGAGATGTCGCTCGGGGTGGTGTCCGCATTGTCATGTCTAGAAACAAGGAGTGAGTCTGATGGGTCGAAATCGTGCCAATGGTGCTGATCGTTTCCGTAGGAACTATTCCATCAACCAGAGGATGTTGTTTGACGAAAACTATGGTCTAGCCTCCACACAGTCGTTGAAGAACAAAGATATCCCTGAGGGAGGTGCCAAGGGGACTATCCTGCCCTCGTAGGTTGTTCGCGTTTGTTCATCTGACGGGAGTTAAGCGATGTTATTGTCCAGCCTCGGAGCCAGCCCAAGGCTTTGTTTCGAAAAATACGTAGATGTAAGTCAGATGAATGAATTCGTCGTGGCGTGTTTCTAATGGGTCTCTGTAGGCCATCATGGATTTGTTGATACCTGGGCAGACTCCCGGAATCAAGGAACGTCTGGTCGACCTTTACGGTAAACCTGAACTACTCTTCCTCGGACCAGATGGTTTGTTTCTCCCTCTCGCTTGTGTGCCGCGCTGACGAGTCGTGCTTCAGAGGGCACTGCGGATATGATGGACTGGGCAGCATGTAAGCACACGGTTTGCAAGTTTCGCCCAACAGCCCTGATCATCCCTCTAGTGCACGCCCGTCGTCGTGGCGCAGAAAATTGGTGGAAGTCGTTTACCACTGGCAAGAGCGCCGAGCGTCTCGGTGGTGTGCCTCACGATACGTATGGAATGACCTCGCTGTCGATCCGACAGTACGTATTGGGTATCTACAAGCAGCTTGGCCTCAGAGAGAAGGATGTGACCAAGGTCCAAACTGGTGGCCCGGGTGAGTAGATCTCCCTTGATTCCGATAGTTACCCTGACCCACGTTGGGTTGAAAGACGGTGATCTTGGCTCAAGTAAGCATACATGTTCACCTTGCGATCACTCCCTTACGAGAAAATTATAGACGAAATTTTGCTCAGTTCGGACAAGACTATTGCGGTTATCGACGGCAGTGGGGTTCTTGCGGATCCTGCCGGTATTAACCGTGAAGAGCTAGTGCGCCTTGCCAAGTCGAGGGTACCTGTCGCCCATTTCGACAAGTCAAAGTTGAGCAAGGACGGGTACCTCGTCAAGGTCGAGGAACACGATATCAAGCTACCATGTACGTGACTGCCCGGACTCTTGTCCTGAGATCTGCTGACACGCTCAATAACAGCCGGAGAAGTCATTCTAGATGGCACAGACTTCAGAAATGGGGCACATTTCAGGTTCAAGGCGGACTTGTTCGTGCCTTGCGGTGGACGCCCCGAGGCCGTCAATATATCCAACGTTGCTGCGTTGTGTGACACAGAAGGCAAACCCCACTTCAAGTACATCGTCGAGGGTGCGAATTTGTTCTTGACACAACAAGCGCGACTTTATTTGGAGAAACGCAAGGTCGTTCTGTTCAAGGATTCCAGCGCGAACAAGGGTGAGTCGTTTCGCTGCTCGTTCAGAGTATTATCTGACCTTGTTTTAGGTGGTGTAACTAGCTCATCTCTTGAAGTTCTTGCCGGTCTTGCTCTGTCGACCCAGGAATATATTGATCACATGATCTTCAAGGATGGAAAGCCCTCCGAGTTCTACCAGAGCTATGTCAAGGATATCCAAGCCAAGATCACGGAAAACGCCGCCGCCGAATTTCAGTGCATCTGGCGTGAGCATGCCCGTATCCAAGGAGCGAAGCCACGGACCCAGATTTCCGATGAACTGTCGAGTTCCCTCAACAGTCTCCAGGCTGAGCTCGAAAATTCAGACCTGTTCGATGATCTGCCAAGCAGGAGAGGCGTCATGCGCAGAGCCATCCCGAAAACATTGGTGGACCAGATCAGCCTCGATACCTTGCTCGAAAGACTTCCAGAACCTTATCAACGTGCATTGTTCTCTAGCTGGGTTGCCTCACACTTTGTACGTTTTTCACGCTATGATTGTTGCGCTGGCGATTGAGCCCCTTGTTCTTTCCAGATTTACAAATACGGTGTCAACGCTTCGAGCGTTGACTTCTTCCACTTTGCTCGTGACCTTGCTCTTTAGAGTATCGTTTCCTTAGACAACCTTGTACATAGAGTTTGATATCGGTCAAAAGTAATGTGAAGAATCCTTGTACGAATGTTCACCAAGCTGCTCGTCGGACAATATGATATCAAATAATACTACAGTCCCTCGTCGTACAGTTTCCGAGTCAAAGCGACGTAGAACCGCTCCAAGTCAAATTTGGTTGTTGGGTCCACGGCTGTTTCCTTGGACAGGAGCTTCTCTTTTGGGGGTGAAGTCGTTCCCGACGTGGGCACATGCTCTACAATCCAATCAAAGACTGCAGAGAGCTTATCCGTCGACGCCTTGATAACGGGATCATTGCGACTGCCCGGCGTGTTCTGTTCTGTTTCCCCAGTGTCCGACGAACCAATATCGGTGGCCTGGACAAACTCGAGTCCTTGTGAAGCGCCCTTTTCTTGCTTCCTCCATGCACCGATAAACCTGGGCCAGTCCCCAAACGACCAACCCTCCCCAGTGACGCGATTCGTCATGTTGCCCAAGCCAGTTGGCAACTCTACATTCATCTCCATCCGTCGCGCGCCGCGTATGTCCCAATGATCACAGCCATCCAGGACACCCAAGAACTCACCCCATCGCGCGCTTCGGACGGTCACTAGCCCGTCGTTTCCCCACTCGTGTTCTTGTGCCCATGGTGGGATGGACGCGCTGTGAGATGTGTTTCTGACTGCTGCTTTCGGACGTTCTCTCGCTTTCCTCTCGGCGTCGTCGAGGACCATTTTTGGAAACCAGAGTGGATGCCAAATGTTCATTTCGTCGATGCGGGACGCCACGCTAAAGTATTTGACGCGAGGATCGTTGGGCGTCGATGGGTTAAACACGTCGTTGAGGTACGAGGTCGTCAAGTTTGCGTAGGCGGGTGAGTCGAGGAGGGAAAGGAGCAGGGTGGTAAACGAGGAAGGGAGGGTAGCGAGCGATAGACGGAAAGCCGTGTCGCGTTTCTCGGACGCACCGTTTGAGCTTGTGGACGATATCAGTTCCGGCTCTGGGCGTCCGCGTTCATGCATGCGTTCGTGTTGTCGGCGCCCGAGACCGAGGTGTTGCTGGTGGTGTCGATTTCGTCTGTGTCCGTTCTAGAGAGTATGAATGGGACAAGGCTTACCGCACACCAATCCATAAAAGGACTTCCGCGGTGGGGCGTACTTATGGAGGTCAACGATAGTGGCATGTACTCGGTTGGCCGGAGGTGGGTGATCAAATGTCGACAATCGAGTCCACCCATGGAATGGGCCATGAGATTGATGCCTCTGCCGCGCGCTCTTTGTTGAAGAGCACGATCGAGACACTCCGCCCTCGACGCGATGGAACCTGTTCTTTGGAGACGTCTGACGCGTCAATATACGGATGGTACGAGTTGAGTAGGTCTTACGCAGGTACGCCCGTGACGATGACTTCGGCACCGAGTTTGTGCTTGAGAACCGACAATACATTCGACCAATAATGTAGACGCAGGCTAGGGAAAGCTGCGGGACCCCTGACATCGAATCCGTATAATCCTGGGAAGAGGTCAAGCAAGGGGATGGGAATGAGAGCATGCATACCATGGCAAAGGACGATGGGATAGCGGGGTGCTCTGGCGTGATCAAAGAGCGCGGGATTGTTCATTAAGCGACGAACGGTATCTTGGCGTTCTGTATCGCCCTGTGGGAGGTGTGAAAGGGGATGCTCGTCGGACGGGTGGAGCGACGAAGTCGTGTCTAGCGCGAGTCTGGTGTTAGACGCGGATGCATGTTCGTGGTCCGAGACGTTCTCTGTGGATCTGCTGTACAGGAGCCAACCGAGATCTAGTGAAAGGGAATTAAATGAGGACCAGATGGTGAGTTGTAGGCGTGGAGTGTGGACAAAGTACTGGTTTGTGAATGAGAGTGTGGATATGACGTTGACGAGACGGCGGAGGAGGTGGACGAGCTGGTTCATCTTCAACGTTTCATCTTTCAATTCAAGCTGCTCAACCTCGATACTGGTCTCGCTTATGTAATTCATTCAGCTACAACTGCTACACTGATGTAGCATTCTACTAGGACACTCTCGATTTTCACCGAGTACGAGTGCTAGCGCTTGGCATCCGAGTCGGTGACATCGATGATCGGAGGCTGACCGACACTCTGGTGTATAAGTATGCCACCGATGCGGCTGACAGTCCTGCAGGTTCGTCGCTTTCTCTAGAATGAGGTCCTTCAATCATTACATCGCCGCTCTCCTTCTTTGGATGGTCTGCCGCGTTCTGGCTGGTCAGACTTACTCAAAATCACTAGACATCACTGGCGCTAGCTTCTACAACGAGTTCCTCTTCGAAACCCCCCGTGATCCAACCCATGGTCGAGTGTATGCTTTTACTTTTTCACAGTCTTCTCGTCCGTTCTGACTGATCGCTCCTACTTCGCTTTCTTCAGTGAATACGTCGATCAGCAGACTGCGCAACAGCACAATCTTACTTATGCAACCAATGGCACTTTCATCTTGCGTGCTGACTATACAACATATCTCACGCCGTCCGACCCTGGCAGAAAATCAGTCCGCATCAAATCCCATAAACAGTTCTCGACGTTTGTCGCAATGTATGTCTGCGGAGCTTCTCATCAAGCCCTTCCTGATCGTATCTCTGTAGCTTCGACATACGCCACATGCCAGTAGGATGCGGGTGAGCATTTGAAAATGCCTTGCCCTGTTCAATGTCTGAAAGAATATCGCTAGGACATGGCCAGCCGTATGGACGGTGAGTTACTTACCATTCCAGCGTTTGTCGCGCAATCGAATAAAACTTCACTTGCAGCTAGGAAACGACTGGCCCAATCAGGTAGGTCATCTGTGGATCCCTCGTTTCCACGACAGGCTGTCATGTGCCATAGGGCGAGATCGATATCCTTGAAGGCGTAAACAGTGTGTCGCCTAACATTGCCTCCCTGCACACGGGCTCCAGTGCGAAATCCAGCTTTCATTCTCTTTTCTTGTTTAACTCTTCTCTCAGACTGCCACATGCCTCCGGCGCGAAATATGACTGGGTTTGTACCACCGATGTTTACTCTCTTTCCTCTTCCTCACGACTTTCTAGTCAATCTGTGGGTCAGGATTGTGCAGCATACGAGACAGGAAATGATGGTTGTGGCGTCCAATTTGTCGATCACGCCAGTTTTGGGCATTTATTCAACAACGCTCAGGGCGGATGGTACGGTTGGGTTTTTCTCGGCCATAAGGGTGCTGACTCCCACCATAGGTATGCTGTTGAGCGCACCACTAGCGACATTAAAGTATATTTTTGGTCAAGGAATGACAGTTATGTCCCTCATCAGGTTGAGTGGTCTTATGACATTATTGAACCCGAGACATGGGTACGGAAATAGTTACCTTGCACCTATCGTGCCGGGATTCCTGACAACGCTTTTGTAGGGTCAGCCTGCTGCTGCTTGGTCGAATGAGAAGTGCGACATTGCGGACCATTTCGGTCCCCACAGTATTATGGTCAACATCGCATTTTGTATGTCTGTGTCCTCGACTATATGGGCAATTTCGACTAACGTTGGCTACTTTTCAGGCGGTGACTGGGCCGGTGCTGTATATTCACAATCTGGTTGCCCTGACACATGTGAAAGTCAGTATGATGCTATTAGATTCTGCCGGTGTTCACCCCTCCCCTGTAGACTTTGTAGACACAAACCCTGGCAGCTTTTATCATGCGTACTTTGAATTTTCGGGTATTAGGATATACACGTAGGGGACTGGGATGTGAATGACTTTCAGGAATGCCTGCATGGATACGCTGGCCTTCTTGTTCTCTCAAAGTCTAGAATGGTCATTGCAAATGATGGTACGCAAAAGGGTGGTTTGTTTCGTTGGCGATAGATGATAGATGTCGATAATTACAGGTCAGGTGACCTCGTGTTATATTACATCCAAGGATTGCATTGAACGAGACGCGTCACGATCGATGTCCCGCAAAAAGGCGATCCTCTCCAACGAGACAGTCATATCGGCTACTATTCCACAAAACCCTACGAACAACGGCGAGCGTCCTAGACGACCGGCCAGAGAACGCCTCCCAAACACCGTCCTGGAAGAACTCTGGTCAATCTGGCAAGCCGACCCACGCGTACCATCACTCAAATCCAGGCGATCATGGGCGATCTCCCGCAACGCAAACCCTCGTCTAGTTGACAACTGGTTCCTCCGCAGAAGGACATGTGCGAAAAAGGCAGGGCAACCTATATCAACCGCATCATATGACCTCCCACTGGACCCACAAATTGCCCCGAAACGAGAACAGTCTACAACCCCTCTCGAACTCGAAGCCGCTCTCGACCTGCCCTCTGACGAAATGCTAGTCTACCCTCCTGATAGTGACGACTTGAACGACATAGAAGCTTCTTCCGACACCGTGTTTGAAGACGTGGTTGAGGTACCGAAAAGAGCACAAACTCCTGCATACAAGGAGGGCCTTCAGCAACCTCGTCCTTCCGAGCCGAAGTCGAGGTTTGATGCAACTCTCTTCCTACTCGTCATTGACTTTCTTTGGTATCAGCTCTGCCGATCTTTATGCAGCAAAAGATCGCTGTGATGAGAATGTCTCGTTTGAAAATCCCTCTTTCCTCATCTGCAACCAAGGCCAGGGAAAGCAGTCAAACTTTACGTGTATACTCTGTTCAACGCAGTCTGGCGAAGGTACTACGAGTGTCTCTCCAACCGAATCTGCATATATGCACACTAATACTCAGAGGCGCCCCAGATGACAAGGCCTTGTCCAACTCTGACGATCTCAGAGGGAACCCTTTTGTCCTACCGCGTCTCGACTTCTTTCCTGACACGCTTTCGGAGCTTTCTGCCATCCCATTCTTATTTCGCACACCACGCACCGTACTTCCGGACAATGCTGTGAACCATCCAAGTGTGCATGACTGGGCGATCGTCGAGGACGAGCTAGGGCGCCTTGTAAATGATGGGAAACTCGATTTCTCTTTTCTTGACGTTCCACACCTCACTTCCATGGAACTGTTTGATTCACTTTGATGTCGCATTTGTTTGTTTTGCTTTTTCTGAATCCCATGTTGTTGTGTTGGTTCTGTCATCCTCCACTGATCCGTCTGAAATGTGTGCGTGTGATGGTTGTTCTGTTCAACGGTATACCGTCAATATTGGTTCTGTTCCCAACTCCGTGGGGAATGGACAACAAGTATGTGCGGTTTGCTTGTTCTGGTACATTTTTCTGTCGATCCGTGTCATCCGAATCCTTCCTTAGGCGGTCAAACTTAGCCTTGGACCACGCTGCATTCCCACACGGAGATCACAGACTTGTCAAGGTTTGTTTAGACACATACTCAGTCTGGCAGGAAGCGCCGGGCCGGTCTATACCCATATGCCGGCGACTCGGAGCTTTCAAACCTTATTGTCCGTTCGTCTACCACAATCGCACAATGACCCGTGCTACGACGAACCTTGGAGGGACGGCATTTCAAATCGTTGTCGGTAAAGTCGCCGTGAGCACCAGATCCAGTTTCTAAATTGATCCCGTTTCTTGCTGACAGCATGGCCTCAATGATGTCCATGACGTGCGTAGTATACAGTCCACCTTGACCCAGCCCACCTTGCTAAGGAGGCTCTCCAGCTGGAAACCAGATCCTGTCCCAGACGAGCAATGTTTTGAGGCTATCAAGGCAGGTATCGACGCGTTGCCCTCCGGCGCCAAGATGCTCCTCAACGGAGGTGAGTCGACCAGGACGATTAGCGAAAACGCTTGTCCGACTTGTTCTCCAGGAGAGTTCTACGGCCACAACTTATCACCACGAACCTCGAGATGATCGCGCGATTCTTTGAAAAGTACCCAGAATATGTCGATAGGACATTCATGTCCATCAAGGTGGGGAGGAAATAACTGAAACGCATCATGGTGGCGATGATTTCTTCTAGGGAGGCCTCGGGGTTGGCGCCGGCCCACCTGAACCAGATGGCTCGTAAGTATATTTACAATCCCATCGATGCAGTGTCCCCCATCAATTCTTGTCTGTCTAGGCCAGAGAACAGTTTGCGAAGCGTGAATGCAGTCAACGAGAAATTGAGAGGAACGAAGCCCTAGGTTTATCCGATCAGCGTTGTAGAAATCGAAATCAGTCCATTCTCATACGAGCCAGAAACACGAGCAGGTAAGCCAGACGTGGCTGAGTGCTGAACGTGCTGATCACGCGCCAAGTCATCGCCACTGCGAAGGAATTGGGGGTTGCGGTTGCCGCTTACTCGTGGGTCACCTTGTCGTCTGTGCGAATGCTCCTGACGAGTCCTGCAGACCGCTTGGGAGGGATTTCCTCACAGGACAGATCAAGAAGCTTGAAGATTTACCTGGTGCGCAGCATCGTAAACCCCACCAGCAGGAATCAAAACTAAACGACTGAACGCGACGTAGCGGACGATTATCGCCGCCACTTTCCTCGGCTCTAGGAAGACGTAGGTTTCACATTACATGTAGGATTGTCGGTTTCGACAGGATTCCTCTCTTCAGAACCTTGAGCACAATTTCGCCATAGTCGATGTCCTGACTGAGATTGCCAAGAGGAAGAATATCACGACAACGCAGCTTTGTGTCGGTTGGGTCAGCTCACTTGGTCCGCACGTTAATTATCTTCCCGGATCATCGTACGGCAGTGCTCCATCAGAATGTGACCTGATCGTTATGTTGTCAGACATGCTGATCGTACGCTCGAGAATTGTTCGGGAGGCGATGTCACGTTCACGGAGACGGGTTGCAGATGATTCATCAGGTGATTGTGAAGAAGGGAGCCAGATACCCTCAGGCCCAAAGGAGCTGTTGTGCAAAGAAGCTCGTGGACGTGTCAGGTCGATCAGTCTGTTCAAGTTGCACCGCCAACGAAGTTGGTGGGTAGATTTGGGTACAGCCAATCCCAACTTTGAATTCGAGGATAGCATGTGATGACAAAGTACCACCGTTGCGACCAAGTACCCTGTCGGATGTTAGATACTATGTACATGAACAGCTGTTGGCGACAGGGTGGACGAACAAGGCTCCCCGTACAGCCTCGCCGAAACCATCTGATGTTCGCCAGCTTCGATGAGATGCTCCAAAAGGGCAACACCAAGGAGTAACTCTGAATTGCAGCCTCCTTTGCTGCGCCAACCGAGCAAACGTCAGGTTCAACCAAGACCCATAGCTGTCGTACCACTCACCTGCGATGTCAACGGATGCGTCTTCAGGTTTGCAAGTTCTCATCATCACTTTCTCCTCGCCATCTGCATAGTCAAGTTGTCGATGTACGTCTGGAGTGTGGCGTTCTCGGAGGAGAGCTTCTCGACGTCGGTCTGCACGCTATGCACGCGCGTCACGAGGGCTAGCGGGGACCAAAACGACGGGTTCACATTGCACGGAACACAGACTGCTGAAGGCATAACCCACCTCTGAGATCGCTCTGTGCGGCGACGATATCTCTACAAACGGAGTCAGAGTGCGCTTCTACACAGGTAGAAACGGAGGGGCCTACTTGAGTACGTGCTCTTTCCGAATCGCATCTTTGACTATGTCACCCGATTCTGTTTTGGAGATTGCCCAGGCGCTACTCTCTTCGAAACCGTCAAGTGCCATCGACGGGAGTTGCAAAATTGATGTGTTTGATGTTTGGTTAGATCGGAGGTGGAATAGAAGTGACTACTAAAAAACTCTCTGGCGGGGAGTCGAACCCCGCTCTCCCGCGGTCTAGTACTGGTACGTGACAGGCGGGTGTACTATCCGATATACTACCAGAGACATTTTAGTCAGGCTGTTTTTTGATATACATACGGTTAAGCAGGTACTTCGTTCGTCACTCTACTGCTACATAACAGCCGAAGTCAAGATCTACTTGGAATATACTTTCTAGCCCAGTCGGAGGTGGCCACGTTGGCATTTAACAATGGATCCAGCGGCTCAAGTTCCCAGCTACGTTCTGCGGAATTCGACGGAGGATACATAGCAACCGCAGCCAATGCCAGGTAGGTGTGATATGGATCTTGAAACACGTATCAGCTGTACTTCGAATAGAACATCATAAAAGCTTCTGACCGGGATGCTCTTTTGGCGCCTTCGAAATCCCACCGTATTTGAATTGACAAGATGCTATAAATTTGCAAAGCGACAATTCACATAAAAACTCCCGCGCTCCAAGAATCTGACGATGTTTCAAGGGACAAAAGCAGCGATGAGAGTTTCGAAGAGCCTTACCAATAGCGAAGCACCACACCAAAAACAATAACAGGCATCTGCTTCTTTGTTCGTCCGTCCACAGTAACCGCCAGGCGAGACTTGATTTTGAGTCAGCCATCGTATCGTCTGTTTCCTCTCGCAATCGGTGAGGCAGGAGCCTTTACCGGCAAGGAAGATCGATGCTAATGCGCAATATGTAGGACCGCCTGAAGTCATTAGAAACATACATAGGGGTTGCAACAGAATATACCTGCAGCCTCGGCGAAAGGCACCTGACCGTACCCGCCTTCGTAAGACTAGAACGACCATTAGTCAAAGTACACGCGTGACATGAGCGGACACTCACTCTGCAGGCTGCGATGAATCTCAAGGCAGACTCGAGCCGAACACCCGACCAATCATCCAGCATGCTACTGATCACAAAAGCACAGTAGGTGGTTCGTACATCGGCATCTCCCCCGTAAGGCTCAGACGAAAAACTGGAATTACCAACTTTGGTCACTACACTGTTCACACAGAAGCTTGTCAACAGATGCTCACCTCCCGTCTTCATTCTGGCAAGCTCGCAGGATCTTGATGATCCCCGGACGATCTAACTGGGAGAAGTCATCGCGAAGTATTGCGAGTGACAACAACGCGGTGTATGTCAAAATGATATGGGGTGAATTCTCAGAGCTCTCGGAATAGTTGGTCTGGTTGACTTGTCAGAAGTTAGTCGTTCGGAATAACGAAAAAGCCAGTCACGTCCTCTCCACTCGTCGACGACATGTAATTTCCTGGTCGGAAACCAGTGCCACATGGCCCCTCTGGGAAACGGATGTTATCGATTTCTCAAGGCTGGTGGATAGAGTTCCTCACTGATTTGCTGTTCCCATATCCACTGCCGCCAACCTTCCTTATTTTGTGCTTTTGTGCTTTCGTTTGCGAACTGGCCCGTCAGGTCCAACGACCCCAGACAATAGAAAGCCAGGGCCATTCTATTGCATGATTATTATGGGTGGTCCTGGGATCAACAACGAGCATCATACTTGGACGGATCAAGGTCGACCTGAGAACTTGGCAATCCAAGCAGACATCTTTCACAATGAGTTGCGTGTGCGCCTGTGGCTAGCGGAGGCAAGGAGTCCATTGCGATACTGGCCAGTGGTACTGATCCTGAAGACCTGGTCGCCGTCGAGTCTGGACTCGCGGACTTTATATATGTTTGAAGTTTCGCTCAGCGCCATTTTCTTTCCTACCTCAGAATCATGGACGATATGCCTTCTCACTGCTCGTGCAATATATTGATAGGGATCCATGCCGTGCTCTAAATTTACCAACTCTTTCCGGAAGTGCTCCCGACACGTTCTACGAAGGAAAAATACCCATACCAACAGGCTGTGGGGACGGAAACGACATAATATGTCAGCCTCGCACCATTTATATAGACGCTGTTCGCATGGGGCTCAGCCTGTTGCCAACCTTCTCGAGAGAAATGGGTGTCTACCTATCCTTGTGGACCCAGTCCATTCCTCCAAAGTCGAGGTTCAACGTCAGTGATATTCCGGATCTGACCAGCAAGGTCATAGTCGTGACGGGGGCCAACACTGGTATAGGAAAAGAAACCGCCAAGGTGAGAGCTGCTTTCTAAATCTGTATTGCGGGGAGATGACTCTGTAAATTTCCGGATAGGCTCTACTCCAGCACAATGCAAAAGTGTACATTGCCGCCAGAGATCAAGCCAAGAGCGAGAATGCAATACATGAGCTCAAGACTAGTACTGGAAATGAGGCGGTCTTTCTCAAACTCGACCTTGGAAACCTTGAATCCGTGAAAGCAGCGGCAGAAGAATTCTTGAGGTACAATTTCTCTGCTCATGAAGGTGTCTTCCATGATAACTTTCTGACAGCAAGGAGACTCGGTTGGATGTTCTCATTAACAACGCGTCAGTGTAACCAGCTAGTTACTAAGTTTTGCCCCCTACTTATTGGATACCTCTTCATTAGCGGTGTCATGATCCCCCCTGTTTCCCACTTGACATCAGACGGTTATGACCTCCAATTTGGTATCAATGTCCTTGGTAATATATTGTCTGTTTTTTCTAAGCTGTTTTTACTGAGGAGCGTGAACAGGACATCACTACTTCACCAAGCTTCTATTGCCGCTGTTGATCTCAACTACCAAGGCATCGTCAGATGGAAAGGCTCGAATAGTCACGGTGTCGTCTTCAGCACATGTGTTTGGGTCTCTGAAGTTTGAAACATTCAAAGACACGACTGCACGTAAGAAAGTTTCATCTTCCAAACTGTACTGTCAGAGCAAGTTTGTGAGTAAGAAGCATGAGCTCTGTTTTTAAGGTTTCTAACAGGAGAGAATATTGGAAGGGGAACGTCGTGCTAGCGTCAGAGCTCGACAGGAGGTACAGAACTGAAGGCATTGTCTCTATCTCCTTGAACCCCGGGAATATACAGTCTGATCTACAGAGACACATGGGGTCGATCTCTCGCCGTATTCTGGTAGGAATGCTGTCGTGATGTAAAGATGGACTAATCCATTCACGAAACTACAGAATTTAGCGTCGTACGACACCCCCTCCGGGGCTCTTACGCAATTGTACGCGGGTACCTCCCCTGCCGCCGCAGACCTTGGAGGAAAGGTGAGACTTGATGACACCTGCACAGTTCGTGATATTAATGGGTACCATTAGTATCTTGTTCCTTGGGCCCGGATTGGACCATCTCGTAAGGACGCGCATGATCCCAAACTTGGACAGTCATTATGGGAATGGTGCGAAGAACAAATCGAGGGTGTCTGAAGTGCCATGATGTTAATAAGACGATCAATCTATACAATTCTAACGTTTCCGATGTCACTGTACGCAGTGCTGTTGGTACGCTTTGCCTGATCAGACATTTTGCAGGGCATGGGAGCAATGATCGCTACTCTGTACGAGCGATCTTGTGTACGTCAACGGATGGAAAGCAGCTGAAATTGGAGCTGGTTCAATCACGTTCGAGTCCGATGCGTTATCGCTACGGTAGCATCAGGATCTCTTGCACGGAAGTTAATTTGTTACGAGCCTGTTGGTGGGAGCTTGCACCTCGGTCCATTTCACTTTACAGATAAGTATCTATTGCATTAGAGGATGGATTGTAGTGATCTGTACGCCAGCAGTTGCCAACGCGCACGACAACTTGCTGCGGCTGCACCACGTACCAGCTTTTCTTTTCCGTCGCGTTTCATTTGTCTCAGATATTCCAGCTTTCCGCAGGGTACATCTTCACTCTGTACAAATTCAAGAACTACAACACCAGAACCTGCCACTCGGAAAAAATTTCCATCATACAAGACAAATTCCGGACCCAGTCACTCCCCAACCAATGGTCAAGTTCAAGCCTCCTCTCCCAGTGCCTCTCTTTGGAAACCAGGATATCCTTTTGCGATCTCGTCCGTGATTTCTTGTCTATACATTGGGAGGCCACCGGCATAGTTATATGCACCGAGAATCTTTCCAGGTATGTTGGCACCTATCCAGAAGCTGTCGACCTTGGGGATCAACGTGGCGTTGTACAATTCTTCGACGTGTAGCCCATAAGTCTTGATGGCACGCATACTCGGGCTGAACTTGGTAATATCGTTCTGATGAAGGTAATTGATCGTACTAGTGACCCAGCAACCCTGAACTTCTGCACACGTAGGGCCATTGCACAAGGCGGTCGGACCTTGCGGGCCGTACACGATATACAGGTTGGGGAAATTATCGACCGTCATGCCTAGACTAAGCATCCATTCAGGTTCGTAACTTAGTCTATAAATCGCAAGAATCACTTACTATGTTTTCAAGCGGTCTTTCCAATGATCTTGGATCGATTCTCCATCCGAACCACGGAGATCAATATCCATGATACAACCAGTGTGGGAATCCCACCCTAGGTCGATATTAGTTCACGAGTCCTGGGTCCGTGAGCACGCAGACTCACCTGTGGCGAAAATAAGTACGTCAACCTCGTACTCCTGCGCGGACGTCTTGATGCCTTTCGGGGTGACTTCGACGATAGGCGTTTCTCTGAGATTCACGATGTCGACGTTGTCCTGGTTGAAGACATCATAGTATGTCTGTTCAAGGCTAGGATTCTTACACCCAAATGGATGAGGAGGAACCGATGGGGCCAAAAGCTCGCGTTTCCGTGGATCCTTGACACGTTCACTGACCTTCTCCTGCCAGAACGCGTATATTTCATCGTTGGCACCTTGGTCGATAAGCATCGCCAAATAATTGCCAACTACACATGCATCGTATCAGGGAAAAACGATGGGGTGTGCTCGTGACACGTACGCCAGAATGAGAAGCCACCCTGCTCCCAAAGCTTCTCGAAGACGGCCTGCCTTTGCTCAGGTGTGTCGTTCTGCATCGGCCTATAAATGAAGTCGCACTGCAAGCCAGCGAACGTTGTGCGTAATTTCTCGTAGGCCGGTCCATACGTGAACTTGAATTGATCCTGTACTTGCTTGGTGAGCTCGTGTTGTCTCATCGGAATGGCGAGGTTGGGTGTCCGTTGAAAAACGGTAAGATGTTTCACCTGATCCAAGTCGTCAGAATGACATTTCGTAGAGGGTCCGAAATAGGATCAACCACGTACATGTGATGCAATCTCCTGAATCACCTGCACACCACTCGCTCCTGTACCAATGACAGCTACTCTTTTACCAGTGGTCTCAATACCGAGCTCGGGCCACCTCCCGGTATGAGTGGAAACACCTTGAAATGTGTTCAAACCCTTCAGGTCGGGTGTATATGGCTTGGATGCAAAGCCCTGTCGGCCATATGTCAATTTCAGATGTTACAAAGAATGTTTAGAAATCCCAAACCGTGCAAGCAATGAGGTGACGTGCAGAAACATTGTAAGGATTCTCTTTCTCATCGCACGAGATATGCCACAAGTGCAGCTGATCGTCCCAGTGTGCGCTCTTGACGGTCGAGTCAAATCGACAATCCTTGCGAAGGTCTAACTTGTCGCTAACATATGCGAAGTACCTTTCAGAGGATTCATTCAACTCCCAGTGAGCACCAGAAAAAAGAAAACCATACGCATGTATCTCCTTCTGTCCAGGGAATTTTTCCGTCCATGTCCATCCTTCCCAAAGCTCCGGAAGGGAGAACTCGTAAGCGGGGATAGCAGTGTCGACGCGAGCGCCGGGGTATCTGTTCCAGTACCAGGTTCCACCTAAATCTGATCCGGCCTCGACAAGCTTGCATTTCATGCCGAGCCTGCGTAGCTGTATCAGCTGATAGACGCCGCTGAATCCGCCACCAATAATGACAACGTCAAAGCGTTCTTCACTCATTGTTGGGTAATACGGGGACATTCGAGCCGCAACGGCTTGGTCTAAATACTTTTTTCTGCGTGTCGGGGCTCAACACAAATATGCTCAATTACGACTGACATGGTCAGGTGGCACGAGATATTACATGGCCGTTTCGTCACTCTCTATGCATTCGGATCCGATCATATCAGAAGTGCGGTTCATGCAGCCTTCGCTCCGGCAACGACCAGCTTGATTGGCACTCCGCAACGTACCTTGTGAAACTCTTCCCTTGACCTGCAGTGCTTTTGCCAAGCATTTCCCTATTGACTCAGATATGTGTACGGCAAACATAACTTCTACTTGTCACCTTCAAGTTGAACATTTGCCATTTGCAGCTCTTCTCCTCAATAGTAAGAGGGACAGAATGCATGCCTTCGAGTTCTGAACCTTTTTGGTTACGTTGCAGCGCCCATTCGTTGAAGCCCTGACTGGTAATCGGTTCTCCAGGAAGCCATCTTGTTATTCCAGCCTGAATGCTCACATGGACAATTCCCAACACCCTTATCTCCCTGCATCCGTTGACCTTGGATAGTGCACCACCCGAGTACAGTATATGCCCTAGGCAAGTCTTTCTTCGCGACAGCTGTCAGGCAACATGCGAAATTGGATGAGAAAGATTATTCCAAAAGGATGATGACGAGAGACAGCATATGGGCGCACATTCAGTAAACCTTAATGGGGTTCTGAGCCTCGGCCCTTGCTGATGAGACGAGAACATGCACGTTGTCTCGCAGGTCCATACTAGTCTGCAAAGAGAACCCCGACATTGATGTCCGCCAAAAATTGCGTGATAATTCATCTGTTTCCTGTGAGTAACCACTCTATTGCGATATTCCGTTCCCTCATCTCTTGGTTTTTTATCGAGTCGCCTCGGGGATTCCTATCATGCTTGTGGTCTAGATCTGCCAGTGTCGTACTGTATCACTCCGAATGAGGGTGCCCACATGTGGTCCCACGACTCCTACACAAGAGTGAGATGATGCGGTGCAACCACCAGGCACAGAGGAGAGGGTAGCTCTTCTGCTGGATACTCTGAATCGCCTATATCAGGCAGTGTTTCTTTCAGGGTGACGATTTTTGTGGTAAGCAATGAATGGCCAGAGGCACTTTGCTATGGCATTGAAGGGGAATGCTGGGCCCGGTCACCACGGCTACGTAGTGGCAAAACTGGTGGTGTTTCCCCGGCCGTCTGAATGCCCTCGAGACGAGACCCCTACATTGCAAAAAGTGCACGGTCACAAAAGAGAGATCTGACAAGCCATTCGAGAGGGTGACAAAACGGCCTACTACCAACACTACTACTTATGAGTGATGATCTACGTGGTGTGGGAGGACGATTCAGTCACTACCTTGAGCCTAGCTTCGTCCACAACAGTTGGAAAATACTGGCACCAAAGAAAAGGCAAGAGTGAGTGCAAACGCCGCCAAAGACAGTCCAGGAGTTCCAACCCCTTCTTTGGCATTACATACCTGATGGATACCATATCATGGTTGACAGATCAGTGGGCCACCATCAGCTCACAGCCAGATCCAGTATGTACGCGTTACGCAAATGAGCTTCATGCCAACAACGGTTTGGTTTTATCAATCACGGCGAGTAATCCAAGTCACGACTCCATCAGTAAAATCGTCACGGACTCACGGCCTTATCCGGCCTTATTCCCTTATTCGAACTTTTTCGGCTCAGGGCGTCAATGGATGGAAAGCAGCTGGGATTGGAGATAGTTCAATCACGTTCGAGTCCGATGTGTTATCGCTACGGTAGTATCAGGATCTCTTGCACGGAAATTCCAGATGCACCCAGGCCTCATGACTTGTGGAATTTGTTACGAGCCTGTTGGTGGGAGCATGCACCTCGGTCCATTTCACTCTACATTAGAGGATTTTAGTGATCTGTACGCCAGCAGTTGCCAACGCGCACGACAACTTGCTGCGGCTGCACCACGTACCAACTTTTCTTCCGTCGCGCATTTCATTTGTCTCAGATATTCCAGCTTTCCACAGGGTACATCTTCACTCTGTACAAATTCCGAGTCAAGAACTACAACACCAGAACCTGCCACTCGGAATAAACTTTCATCATACAAGACAAATTCCGGACCCAATCACTCCCCAACCAATGGTCAAGCTCAAGCCTCCTCTTCCAGCGCCTCTCTTTGGAAACCAGGATATCCTTTTGCGATCTCGTCCGTGATTTCTTGTCTATACATTGGGAGGCCACCGGCGTAGTTATATACACCGACAATCTTTCCAGGTATGTTGGCACCTATCCAGAAGTTGTTGGTACCTATCCAGAAGTTGTCGACCTTGGGGATCAACGTGGCGTTGGACAGTTCTTCCACGTGTTGCCCATAAGTCTTGGTGGCACGCATAGTCGGACTGAACTTGGTAATATTGTTCTGACGAAGGTAATCGATTGTACTGGTGACCCAGACACCCTGAACTTCTGCACACGTAGGGCCATTGGACAAGGCTGTCGGAGCTTGCGGGCCGAACACGATATACAGGTTGGGGAAATTATCGACCGCCATACCTAGACTAAGCGTCCATTCAGGTTCGTAACTTAGTCTATAAAACTGCAAAAATGACTTACTATGTTTTCAAGCGGTCTTTCCAATGAGCTTGGATCGATTCTCCATCCAAACCACGGAGGTCAATATCCATGATACAACCAGTGTGGGAATCCCACCCTAGGTGATTCTAGTTCACGAGTCCTGGATCCGTGAGCATGCAGACTCACCTGTGGCGAAAATAAGTACGTCAACTTCGTACTCCTGCGCGGACGTCTTGATGCCTTTCGGGGTGACTTCGACGATAGGCGTTTCTCTGAGATTCACAATGTCGACGTTGTCCTGGTTGAAGACATCGTAGTATGTCTGTTCAAGGCAAGGTCTCCTACATCCAAATGGATGAGGAGGAACCGATGGTGCCAAAAGGTCGCGTTTCCGGGGATCCTTGACACGTTCACTGACCTTCTCCTGCCAGAACGCATATATTTCATCGTTGGCACCTTGGTCGATAAGCACCGCCAAATAATTGTCAACTACACGTGCATCGTATCAGGAAAAACGATGGGGTGTGCTCGTGACACGTACGCCAGAATGAGAAGCCACCCTGCTCCCAAAGCTTCTCGAAGACGGCCTGCCTTTGCTCAGGTGTGTCGTTCTGCATTGGCCTATAAATGAAGTCGCACTGCGAGCCAGTGAACGTTGTGCGTAATTTCTCGTAGGCCGGTCCATACGTGAACTTGAATTGGTCCTGTACTTGCTTGGTGAGCTCGTGCTGTCTCATCGGAATGGCGAGGTTGGGTGTGCGTTGAAAAACGGTAAGATGTTTCACCTGATCCAAGTCGTCAGAATGAGGGTCCAAAATAGGATTTAACCACGTACATGTGATGCAATCTCCTGAATCACCTGCACACCACTCGCTCCCGTACCAATGACAGCTACTCTTTTACCAGTGGTCTCAATACCGAGCTCGGGCCACCTCCCGGTATGAGTGGAAACACCTTGAAATGTGTTCAAACCCTTCAGGTCGGGTGTATATGGCTTGGATGCAAAGCCCTGTCGGCCATATGTCAATTTCAGATGTTACAAAGAATGTTTAGAAATGCCAACCGTGCAAGCAATGAGGTGGCGTGCAGAGACATTGTAAGAATTCTCTTTCTCATCGCACGAGATATGCCACAAGTGCAGCTGATCGTCCCAGTGTGCGCTCTTGACGGTCGAGTCAAATCGACAATCCTTGCGAAGGTCTAACTTGTCGCTAACATATGCGAAGTACCTTTCAGAGGATTCATTCAAGTCCCAGTGAGCACCGGAAAAAAAGAAAACCATACGCATGTATCTCCTTCTGTCCAGGGAATTTTTCCGTCCATGTCCATCCTTCCCAAAGCTCCGGAAGGGAGAACTCGTAAGCGGGGATAGCAGTGTCGACGCGAGCGCCGGGGTATCTGTTCCAGTACCAGGTTCCACCTAAATCTGATCCGGCCTCGACAAGCTTGCATTTCATGCCGAGCCTGCGTAGCTGTATCAGCTGATAGACGCCGCTGAATCCGCCACCAATGATGACTGCGTCAAAGCGTTCTTCACTCATTGTTGGGTAGGAGACAACATTCGATCTACAACAGCTTGGTCTAAATACCTTCAAGTTGGGTCCCTGAGGTGATTGAACCGATATGATAATGCCACTCCAAGATTCCCCAGTCCCGCGCAGTACCGGTGATCCCGAAGCCTCGGAAGTGGTCCTAACGAGTTCATTTGCATTTGCCATCTGCAGCTCTTCTCCTTACTAGTAAGGGACAGAACGCATGCCAACGAGTTCTGGACCTTTTTGGTTACATATTGCACCGTTCGCTGAAGCGGCTGACTGGTAATCGGATCTCCAGGAAGGTATCTTGTTATGCCACCCCTGACTGCTCACACCGACAATTCCCAACATCCTTATCCCCTGTATCCGTAGTGCACCACCCGAGTACAGTATATGCCCTATTAAGCAAGTCTTTCTTCGCGACAGCTGTCAGGCAACATGCGAAATCGGAAAGATTATTCCAAAAGATGATGACGAGAGGGAGTATATGGGTACTGTATCACTCTGAATGAGTAGTGGATACCCTGAATCACCTATACTGATACGACCAATTACACCATGTGATGTGTGACATCCTCATGATTTACCTTCGATAAGGAATGAGCCACGGTGCGGCGCCGCTAGTGGCTTGCCATCGGCTTCGTTCTTAGCACGGATCGGTTGACACTGGTATCGCCAACCAGGATGCAAATTTTAAAAACTTCAATGACAACATGCAGGATTTTGCTCCCCCCAAATTAGCCCACAGAGGCCACAGCCAATGACATCATGCCACTCAGTTCGATGTGACCTGTGACGAAGGTAGTGGCAAAACTGGTGGTGCTTCCCCGTCTGAACGCCCTCGAGACGAAAGTGCACGGTCCCAAAGGAGAGATCTGGCTCTTGGTGACAAAACGACCTACCAACACTACCTATGAGTAATGATCTACGTGGTGCCAGTGTGGGAGGACGATGCCACTACCTTGAGCCTAGCTTTGTCCACAACAGTTGGCACCGAAGAAAGGCCTTGAAGAGTGAGTGCAAACACCGCCAAAGACGGTCCGGGAATTGGCCGGCCCTGATGGATACCATATCAGGAGTGTGCAGACCAACTTCTGGTTGACAGATCCGGGCCACCATCAGCACACAGCCGGATCCAGTACATAGTACGCATTACGCAAATGAGCTTCATGCCAACAGAACAGCGGTTTTATCAATCACGGCGAGTAAATCACGACTCCGAGTCGGACTCGGAGGCACAGCTTTCGTCTGCGGCTACGAACCGGTCAGACTGTTACAAATTTGATGATCAGAGGGCTGCAGTGCATTAAGCGCAAAGTAAGTGTGCTTCCATGACTTTGCAGAGTGTGGTTAGATTCATCTTTGCTTCTCCTACGTACTAACAAGAGCATCTGGCAGTAGGATCAATATCAATACCCATCAGCCGACTATATACAATGTGAAAAGCGTACCCATAAACAATCCATCTAGAGTTCGTTCTCGCAGGTCAGTTGCGGAAGGCCGCGGCTTTTCACGCCAAATACTCTCCCGAACAATGCATTGATGGTTTGGTTGCACTTATCGTGTCGAAACCCATTCGACCAGACTTTGACTGGATCTGGATTCAGTAGACTCTGCCAATGATCTCTACTGCACCAGCTATCGGTCAGTATCATTGAATTACCGGTGATTCTAATGAACATCAAACTTTCAATCCGCAGCCTGTACGGACCCGCCTCAAGAAACGCTTCCCAGGACGTATCCACGGTTGAAAGCCGTGGGGTCTGAGATCTGAATGCTTTCCGAGCCTCAGTCTACCATCAAGGATCCGAACATCGGGTTCCGATGATATCTGCATGTTTCTTTGATGTTGATACATTGATCATCGTGGATATGGCATCCATGAAGCTATGAGTGGTTTGAGTGATTCTCCGGGTACAGCTGACTGTAACGAGCTGTGTCCCATGTCTCACTCTCGAACGTATAAATGCAAACCCCCGACTCTCGTTGCAGCAGCCTTCCTCCATTTCGTTCGGCTCACAGGTACTGGCTAGTGAGTCCATACAGCTCTCTCTTGCATTGACTTGTTCACGGTCTGCTTTCCACCAAGCCTTTTCTGTATTCTTCAACTAACATCAACATCCCTTGACGGGCTTGATCACGCTCTCGTTTATCGATTCACTTTATTGATTATAACCACTCTGCAAGATGCGTTCCCATGCTATATTCTCCGTGGCTTTCATCGCCGCTGCTGTCGCCCCGGTCATGTCTGTTCCCATTGCCGGAAGTCAATCGACTCAGCCTGCACCAACCACGCTCGCGCTCAACCAGAATCAAACAGCCCAAATTCCTCCAGCACCCGCCGACCTGGTCGACGAATTCTTGTCGTAAGATAGATCTACCCTGGTTTGCAATTTCTTGATGAAATTGACAATGTATTTGCAGGTCGCTTAGCCCTGGACAATTGCAAGACCTAATGGCTATTGTTCAGGTCGTTGTGAATAGTAGCGACCCAACGTCTCCTATGCCAACAAGATGAGTCCCATTTGACTGACACGCTTTTCAGATGTGACGACTGACGATTGCCGTTCATGCAGCTCCTCCACTCCGAGCCAGCCAGAGAAGCGTGCTGGATTTGGGACTCTCTTCTCAGGTATAAAAAAAATCTCAGGTAATATCCTCCGGAGAGAAGTTGAGCCAATTCCGGTTGTGAAAGCGGACTTCACTCAGGACGAGCTGGAGAGGCGCCAATTGGGAGACCTCTTGGAAGTTCTGGGCAAAGACGCTGCCAAAGCAGGGGCCAAAGTTGGGTGCGTCCGACTTGACCGATACAACTTTGAGACGTGACAACTGATGTTTACCTTTTGCACAGAGAGAAAATCGTCGAGTCAGCTATCAAGAGAGCGGTTGAGCCGACTCCAACTGCGAAGGCGGACTACATGCAGGACGAGCTCGAGAGACGCCAATTGGGGGACTTGATCGATATTCTCGAGGAAGGCGCTGCTAAAGTAGGGCTTAAAATCGGGTGCGTCATATTTGACCAACATGCCTTTGAGATGTGGTAAATATTGATAATTGCTTTACACAGAGAAAAGGTCGCCGAGTCAGCTATCAAGTCATCTGTCAAGAGGACTGCGGCTCCAATTCCGAACGCGAAGAGAGATTGGACTCCCCCTGCGGTCCCCACGCCGCCTCCAGTCCCCTCCTGCTGGCGAACGGAAAGCTGTGAATGAGCGGATCTTGATTGAGCGTAAATCATGTAAATGTTTTAATGACGGATACAGACGAAATGGAATACCTATGTTCAATGGCATGCTCACCGGCATATATGGAACTGAATTACAGAGGACCATGTATACGACACATCAGCGCTTCAGTGTTGCGGAGGAAAACTCAAAACCTACAAGCAATGTGGTTAGTTGACTACAGAAGATGGCACCTTTTGTTTTGGAAGAGTTGAAGCAAATTAAACGAACATTTTCCATACTACTTCAACCCCACCTCGTGCACGCTGATGCACATGGGAAGGGCGGAAAACGGAAACCCGTAGTATGTATGTCGATATTCTGACCGCTTACGTCCTAGAATCAACCCGTTCCTTGGTTTCAAACCTCGGTCTCTATTCGTGCTCATGGAGATTGAAGCACTGTGAGATTTTCTGTGTCTCTCGTAGTCACGGAGGTTTTGATACCACAAGTGTGTAGCGACCGCCTTGAATCGGATCGCGACGGACGTTGTAATTGTCGGTCAACCGCCAGAGTGAAACGAGGGAGGCAGCGAATTGTGTTGGCCAAGACACCAAGATGGACAACGGAGTCGAGATGATGGATATCGCCGCGAGGCCAGACCAACTGAAGGGAATGTATTTAATCATCCTCTTCCATGTCGAGATCACCTTCAACTCTGACGCCCTCCCCCGAGTCATCAAACTCGGCATCCTCTGCATCATGTTCCCATCCTTGCTCTAGCTCGTACGCATCGACTGTTTCGGTATGGGTAGGTCCGTTTGTCGGAGACATGCTCTGTGCAGCGGCAGGGGCAGTGCCCGCTGTAGCGGACAGGGACCTCGTGACAATGCCAAGTATGTCATCCATGCAATCCCCGAGGCGGTCCTCGAGTTCCTCGATGATCTATCGGACGGGAGTGATGAGTGGACGATAGGATGTTCGCTGGAGAGGAGACACACGACGTAGAGTTCGACTGGCTCTGTCGGGGCGAGATTTACGACCTGAAGTTTCTCCGCTTTTGTGAGGGAGAGGGGTGCAAGGTCGCGGACGAGCTGCGATATGCCATGCTCGGACTGTTGTGAGGTCGGCTGATAGTCTGCGGAGAGGTATTGAATCGTCTGTGTGGCACATCAACGAGGATCGCTCGTCGGGGTGGAGTGGGGGCTCACTTCGAGTTCGACGGTGCGCAGGTTCTCGGAGACCTCCTCTGTGTGTGGTTCGAGAGTTGGTTTTCCTGCAGCGTCTTCTTCTTTTTTTATGCGTAACGCGGTCTTTGTGCGAGCGACGTGGTCTGCGTCGAGCTCGCGGAGGAGGGCGAGGACCTCGAAGTTTGAGAGGAGGGCAGCGCGGGGGTGGATGACCTCCATGAGAGGGAGGCTAAGGTTAGGGTTATAATGTATGTAGTAAGTAAACAGACGACAACACGTCCGAAGAGAGAGACGAAAAAGAAAACGTCGAAGAATAATATCACACAAAATATCCGGAAAAAAAGAGCGACAGAAAGAATTCAAATCGACACTCTGATTTCCACCATGAACAGACCAGGTGTGTCTCCTCTCTCCTCCCCTCTTCCTCCTCCTCCTCCCCTTCTCCTTCCTTCTCCTGCTCACATCCCAAAGGTCAACCCCCACAGCGTCCACCGAGCCTCGCACCCCCTGCCAGCCTCTCTTCCCAGTTCAGATCGCCCTATCCGACTTCTCAGTTCCCCATCCAGCAGCGCACCTACCCCGCACCAACACTCCAACAACAAAACCCGCACCGTACTCCCGCCGTACCACAGTCACCCTTCCTCCAGAGACAGCAGCCCCAATCCGCCACATTCCCCTTTGCTCCTGGCGCAGCTATTCTCGCCCAGAATGGCGGTTCCTCTCTCCCACCCCATATGAGTCCGAACCCACCCGCAGCGACCCCTACAAGCGCCCCATCCGCATCATCCACCAGCGAAGTCGGGTTTGATCTAAACGAATTCCCCGCGCTAGGATCGCTCGGTCAGTCAAACACCTCGAATACGTCGTCCAACAACAACGTACCCACTTCGCTCGCGAGTACCGCGCTTACGTCGTCTGCAAGTAACCCATCGGCCTCGAGTGCAACCAGCTATGCGATTCAGGTCGGACAAGGTGGCTCAGCAGCAGCTCCATCAGGCCCCCAACCGAGAGATCTTGGTCCCGAAGATTTCCCTGCCTTGGGCGGTCAGCAGAGTCAACAAACTCTACCATCTCAGTGCCAACCCCAATCTCAGCATCAGCCACAACCATCCGAGAATCACTCGCTAGCTCACCCCCCTGGATTAAACGGTTTCAACGATCATCGGTCGAGTATGCTAGGCTCGTTAAATGGCGCTCAGCAACCAAATGCGAACAATCTTCCTTCCTCGACCCTTACGGGAACACAACAATCAGGCACACCAGGAATGCTCAACTTGCGCGGTGTCCATCCCGGTTTTCAGAATCAGGGTGATGCTGAGAAACAGAGGGTAAGTTGCGACCTTGTTCCTTCATTTTCCGTGCTTGCATGTCATTGCATATATCCTGCCTCATTCACGTGCAAATTGGCGGCTCTTGCTTCTGTATGAAATACTCACAAAAGCTGTTAGCAAAACTATGCCTTGAAGCTTAACCAGGTGTCTCACGCAGCATGGAATGCTCCTAACACCAATCTGCCACCTTCGCAACCAAATGGCTCGGCAGCTGCCAGCCAAACACAATCGCATTCGCAACTACAACCTCAGCCACTCGTGCAGGGTCAGCTTTCGGGCCAGCTACAATCAACGCCAACACAACCGTCTTCGCAAGGACAGGTTCATACCAGCAATAACCCGCAACCTCAGACACAACCTTCACAACATCTCAACCCACCAGGCGTTCCACCGCCTGGAGTCGGCCCGTATGCGTCAAATGGGAGCCATCCACTACAAGCCCCCCATCCGCACGCACAGTTGCATAGCTCGCTTGCGCAAGCGCAAAGCCAGCCCCATCACCATCCACAAACGCCTGCTCAACAAGTGCTCATTTCAGCTGCTGATCGATGGGGGCTATTGGGGTTGTTGGCCATGATAAAGAATGCTAGCGTGGACGCGGATGGTGGATTGAGTAGCGTTGGCACAGACTTGGGTGCGGTCGGCCTCGACATGGGTTATGAGGGGTGAGTCCCGGGTTCTATAGAGTAATGGGGAATCGTCAACCGTGTCATGTGAAGGAACCTGTATTCAACGTTCATAACCCCATGGGCCGATCAATCAGCAGCACGAAGCGTTGAGCCGGACTTCCATCTTCCTTCCTGTTATAACGTGCAACCCCCGCCACCTGGTCCAAGTAAAGCAGGGGCTTTCAGCGACGAAACATTATTCTACATGTTCTACTCGAGTCCGAGGGATGCACTACAAGAAATAGCGGCTCAGGAACTGTGAGTCGACTTCCAAGTGGAGGCTCTTTGATAGCATATACCTGTGCACCACTATTAAATTTCTCATAATCATACTTATGCGCGTGTTGCACAGGTACAATCGGAACTGGCGGTATCACAAGGAACTTCGGGTTTGGATAACTAAAGAAAGTGGCAGCGCACCGTCGACAAAGATTCCAGGGGGTGAAGCTGGTACCTACACCTGGTGGGATCCTGAGTCATGGACAAAGGAACGAAAAGAGATGACCGTGCGATACGCTGATTTGGAGGAGAAGAACATTGCGGCATTCGTCATGGGGCCAGGACTAGTGCTCAACCAAGCCGCCCAAGCTGCACAAGGGCAACAAGCCCCAGGCACGATAGGGTCACAAGTACCCAATCAACCCGCAGGTCAACCCAGGATGCAAATGGCGGGCATTTGAGATGTACCATTAGGCTTCTAACTTTTTCGTTGGGTGTCAGATTCACCACGTCCATCCGCGTATTCTGAATTTCTTTCTCTGACGTTCACCTTGCTTCGTTGCCATGTTCTTGAAGTGAACGATGATTGTATCTGTACCTCTTAATTTGCTCACTCATTCATTCCCGTCATCAGCTCTTCCAGCACAATGCGATTCTGTCACAACTGTGGACAATTGATTATGGAGGCTTTCGAAGGCTAATCAACGTTGGCATTGGTGCTGCCATGGGTAAACCGTCTAAAACTGTGGGAATGATAACGCCGAAACGGAGACAAGACTCAAAGCAACAGATCATCTCCACCGCCCGCCGTCTCGCCCGCCTTGGCAGGCCCGAAATTCCCAAACGCGTTCCCTAGACCCATGTTCGTCGCGGGACCCGTTGCACTGCCTGGTTTTTGAGAGATGGCCCAAATGCCCGCGTGTGCCCTCTCCTTTTCGAGGTCCTTGATCGATTTTCCGGCAGTCGTTGACTTGGCAGTAGTGCTAGAAGACGAGCCACCGAGGGACATGGACCACAGGTCCTCGAATCCGGACAAGCCTTTGGAGGGTACAGACGGCGCGGCACCCGAGGCCGGTGCCTTGTTCGACGCAGCCACGATAGGGGTCCGGGTGACAGGCGTGGATGTGGACATGGCAGGCGACAGCGGTTGCGACGACGTCCAGAGGGTGTTTTGCGCTGGCATAGGGGACATCGTAGCAGCAAAGGACTGGGACGGCCTGTTGTTGATGACGGCGGCGAGCGGGTTCAATGGTGCGTTGAAATTGGGTGGGGAGGTTGTCCTCTGGGCTTGCGGCGTTGGGTTGACGCTGGACGCTGGGGGGCGGGCCATTGGGGCTGAGCTATTCAGCATCTCCATCAGAGTCGCCCGAGCAGCGGGTGGGGAAGCCGGGGAAGGTGCAGATGGTGCGGCTTGAAAGTCTGCAAAGTCGTCGTCTATTAAGATAAGTCAACGTGAGGAACAAGTGTGCCAAGACAATAACCCAACCATCAAATCCGCTCAAGGCGGGCAATGCCTTGTTTGGGCTGGTGGTGGTGGTGGGCGGTGCAGTACTGCCAGGCGCATCATCAAAGCCACCAAGAAGATCAACCTCTGGCTCCTTCTGCTGTGGAGTAGCCGGAGCAGGCGTGGTTTGCGCGCGTGAGGAGGAACCAGCTGCCGTTGAGCGAGAAGGACCATTACTCCGAGAGACAGAAGATTTTCGGGTGACGGTCTCGTCATCTCCAGCGGTGTACTCTTCAAAATCTCGTCGACTATTGTTGTCCCTGAAGCCTCCTGAACTTCCGCCAGAATAATAATCTGATGATACTGATCAGTTTGGGTCAAGATGGAATATTCTGTATTTACCATCTCTTCCAGTCATTCGATCCCCGTAATACCCACCACCGCCAAGGCTATCGCTGCCGAAGCCACCGTAACGGCCTCCAGAGGTGAAGCTCATTGTATCATTACCAGTACCAGTATATTTTCCACGATTAGCCTTTGCTTTACGCCTCTCCGTACGGATCGTTTCCACGTCAGTCAGAAGCTCGACCAATACACGAGCACGATTGCGGACTAGTGGAAGCAAAAGTCACGATGACGAAGTTGGAGGACGAAGAAACTTACCATTTTGGCCCTCGTCTTTGCCTTTGTCATCTATGTAATGGAAGTTTCTAAGCATTTTGAGGGTAGAGATGTGGGAGCGCGCGTCGTCGACGACACGCTCACTGCCGTGTCTGACGAGATACTCGAGCAATTGCAATGCCTGGGATATGATCATGAGCGATCGCGCATGTGAATTGCGAGATAGGATACCTTGTAGATTTGTCGCCATTGCCGAGCTTCCTTTTCCATGAATCGACCGTAAATGCATGGCATGACTTCGTTGAAGGTTTGGCTGCGAGCGAATAAGGGTGACAGTGATTCGAGCAATGTCATGGACTCACAAATTGAATGTCCTTTTTGTCGCATCAGCAATCTATCTAGAACAATGGATAGTAATCACAGTACACACCCTTGAGCGATTTCCTGCATCAGGGTTGAACTTGCACCCCTGGAGACATGGATAGTTGAGACGAACGATGCAGGGAAGGCGTAGAAGCGTACCAAGGTTCGTCGTTGGTTGCTTCTTTAACTTTGGCTTCCATCTCGCTAATGTTGAGCACGGCATTCTTTGCCTACGGGATGTGAGAGGTAAGGTTGGATGGAGTAGATTGGTGATGTACCTGGTTGTACATGGACCTGAGGTCGTAAAAAGACATGGTCGAGATGGTATTCGTGAGGGAGTCCAAGCGGTCCATGGTGGGCGACGTTGAGCGTGTTGAGCGAGCACGAAATTTCGAGGTGTACCCGAGTTATTTGCGACCCCCAGGTGAGAGGTCGACTCGTGTCCACCATACTTATGCCTCCTGGTTACCCTCGACTTTGACCAGTTTGAGCTGTTCCCATTTCCGAGGCTCATTTGGCCTCTGTGATGCTGTCTGGCTCACTACTCAACTTACTAGGTCAGTTCACTTTACCTCGATAGCACCCAGCCTCACCTCCTCCAAGTGCCATGCCCTGGGATCTCCTTTCGCGCCTCCGTCGCCCCGTGCGTCGTCAACCCACGCCAGGACCGCCCTTGCAAGATGCCGTGCCGCAGCTCCTGCAAGGGCCCTCTGCACCGCAGTTGCAGATCGACCGCAAGATCCTCCAGGACCCAAGTTCGTACCTTGAGGCCGAAGCACAGCCCGATTTGCCTCTCGGTCTCACTCCGAGCACCCGTTTACCCTCTGCAGGCAGCAGTAGCAATGCCCGTTCCCGTCACAGACCGCCAGGCCTCTCGTTGGAGCCTCCTCCGCGACGCAGTGAGCTGCCCTCTGGGTCATCCGCGGAAATCTCACCGCGCAGGTCTGCCATCAGCCGCATCTCCAAGATCGCAGCCGGTGGGGAATGGTCAACGTTTGGAAGGAAACGCGAACATGGACGCGCGTCCCCTCCGGATGATCTCAAGAGCCCGTCGCACTCACCATCTCAGGCTCCCACGAGAAACAGCAAGCACCTCAGCACCGACAGTACGCCATCTTTGTTCACGCCGAGTCGTATCACCAACCCTTCCGTCCCGTACGGGGGGCATTCGAGCCCCGGCACGAGATCATCTCGACTATCACCCGACCTCCGCTTCGCTAGCAAACCCTCATCTCCGACGGACACGATTTCGTCCAAATGGTATCCGCGAACGCCACAAAGACCGTCTTCGTACACAACTCCAGTAGCAGCTCGTGCGACGTCTTCTGGCACGATTTTAATGACACCTGTAGATCGTGAACAACCCACTGATTCGCCTCACACATTTGGCCGTCCGTCGCCCCCTGATAAATCTGTTGAATTCTCTGCATCCACAGTGCCTCCTCTCCCTCCCTTTGATCACCCAGAGTTGGCGGCTGTACTCTCTTCGCGTAGGCAGTCTATGCCTACTAGACAATCCGCCTTTCGCGATCGTTCAAACACGTCGCCGACAAAACGTCTCTCCCCGCGCAAAGACGATCTATTCACCTCGCTGTCTCTTAGGCTCGAACGTTCGGTTCGACATCGATCAAGTTTATCCCAAGCGTCGCAGGCGATGTCAGTGCCAGCTGAGACTCGACACCCCGACCGACATGGACGTCGACGTGCAAGGACCATCTCTGCAGGTCCACGACGACGGCGGACGAGTGCGGACTGGAGTTCGTACCAGGCGAGTGTTGGGGTGAACTCGCCCGCAAATCAGGCGTGGCCTGCAGAGGTGTCACGAGAAATTCTGAGGCTCTCCTCCTTGCACAACACTCCCCGGGCCGGTCCCGACAATGTTCCGGGGTCCTCAGAACAACGCAAGGCATCAACACGTGGGAGAAGTGCGGACCCCGTTCGCAAGTCTATTCGGGACGCTGTTTCACCATCGTTTCTACCTTTTCCTCATCCATCGCGACCAGATTCGCCTCCTCCTCCTCCTCCGTCCACAGCGTCCGCGACGCTTGCAGGTGCGCTCGAAAGTCATGGACTCAATGATACCAGCTAACACACAAATCTCGTTTAGACGGCAAGAAATTAATATCCTACAGACCACACTCTCTTCAATCCGACCCTGGAAACCCGAAAACCGCGATGGCAGAGGTGAAGCGCAGTTTATCCGTCATCGAGTCACGGAACGGTCGGAGCAACGAGGCAGGTGGCGTATCCTATTCCCGTTTGGGCTCAGGCGACCCTGCCCAGCCGAAAGCGCCTCAGGCGTCACCAATATTGGATCCCTCTTTTGCTCTCACACTATCACGATCGCTGCTCTCTGGTCGCGTTTCCCCCACCACCCCCATGGCTTCCTCTGTGCATGTAGAACCGTCCACCCCCACGCCTGCGCCTAGGCACTTGAGCGAAAAGAGTAGAGGGAAACGCAAAGCAGAGGACAACTTAGAAGTGACCCCCCCAGAACAAAAGAAGGAAGGACAACGCGCAACTTTTCTCCTTCCTTCTGAACCTCGAAGTAAGTACTATCCCTGGTCGCTTGCGTTTCAGACCGCTCTATCAGCCCTTGCTCAAATTGAAACAAAGGTCAGCGAGTCTCAGGCTCCTCACACGCTCCGTCTTCCTATCACCGCAAGCGCGCCCGATTGTCATCAACCTCTCCTTTTACTACCCCTGTGCAATCACGACCATCGTCTATGCATGAGACGCCACGGTCTTCACATCGCAATCATCACTTTGCGTCTCTCTCCAGCAGCACCGGCGCTCGCATTGCTCCACCTCGCACACCTTCGCGTGCTGCATCCACTCAGCCTCCCACTCCCAGCACGAACAGAAAGCACGAACGACGTCTATCCATGTCCCAGATTTCGATACCCATAAGCGCAATCGTATCACCACATGCACCATCCATCAGCAGGTCCACCAAGTTTCATATGCGAGATCCCCGTAAGCCTTCGAAAAAGCAGCAAGATACACCCTGGGGTCTTCGACTCGCGACAGAAGACGAACCAGGTTCACCAATACAAGCATGGTGTTTTTTCTTTGGTTTTTTGTTATTTCCTGTTTGGTGGATAGCCGGGCTTTTACTTCATGTTCCAAAGACAAGAATTGCTGGGGACGTCGATGCCGAAAAGGGCGTAACCATCGATGACCCCCAGATAGAATATGGTAAGCCCTGCGTTGTTCTTTCAATGCTCTCGGTTGACTTCTCCATACCAGACGCGAGAACATGGCGCTTCCGATGCCGTGTGATGGCAGTCGTGTCATTGTTTACATACGTTCCGTTTATCGTCCTCATCGCAGTTTTCGCGCCAAGATAACAAGCAGAGTATCTTGTCATAGTAGACCGTGGCCTCTCGCCCTCCCCCGCTTTCTTGCATTACAATAATGGACATGAACGAACATCACTTTTTTGCACTCTGGTTATTTTGGTAGACTCAGCATAATCGATCATTCCACAAATCATTCCTTTACTCGTCCATTCCTTACCGCTGTTTATAAAGTAGTCTTATACCCGACCACTGTCTGGTGGATCACTACCTTGTTGTTTGTTGTGCTACTAGTAGACCTAGTATGTCATCCTTATCCGATACGTTGTGTGTGCCAAACAGATGACTTGCTCTCGAGACCTTCATCCCAATGGACAACCAAACCCCACAAGAGTTTCTCGATAGTGTCGAAGGCGAAATCTCCTTTTTCCGCTCCGTAATGCGGGCCCGCCCCGTCGGTATACACAAACACTTTCACGTCCTCGCCATTCGCAACGCCATCCACAACGACACCGGCCGCGTCATCCCCATAGAAACCCTCTGGACCAAACTCAGAACCTGCTACGACCTCGAGACGTTGGAGAATGCGGTACGACCGCCACACCTGCATCCCAATCCCCCACCCAACTCACCACACAGTGTCCTCCTATACAGGAAACGGACGCCATCGACAACGCGGGTCCCTATCCCCAAGTGATACGCTCCCCGTCCCCTTCGGAGAATCTCTCCCGGCACCCTTTTTTTCGGAACGAGTTCATGCTGCCGACGGACGAGACGTTCGAGTCGCTCGTCGCCGTGCGCCGTGTCCGCGCGACAGCCTCCATCCCCTCGTCAACCCCCGCGCCGTCCCCGTGTCAGGCAAGCAAAACGCGCAAGACCAAGGCCCCAAAGCGGAACAAGAACAAGGCGGACATGGCGGGCCTCGTTGGGGGGGACAGCGATAGCAGTGCGTTGACGCAGGAGAGCGGGGAAGAGGCGGCGTTTACGCCCCGGGAGAGCGTCGTGACGGGGACGGATGCGGGGACGGATTATGAGGATGAGGTCGAGGTGCAAGAGGTTTCGCTAGGTTTGTGGTGGGCTTGCTCTTGCGCGGAGTGATCGTGACGAATTTTCAGCGTCGGTCCCACCGAAAGCTGGTCGCGGCGGTCGGCCGAAATTAGGGAGGGGAGCAGGGAGGGCCAGAGCAGGGTCAACAAGCCTGGGTCGTGGAAGCAAGAAGAGAAAAAAATAGATGTCCATGCCGCATTGACTGTTGTAACACGCTTACATTGGTAAAATTATTTGCACGACAGATAGAGTGGGCACTACAAGTACGTCCAAAGGTGCTTGTATTAATCCATCATCACTACATCAGGTCTGGCCCTCTGGCTGCGTCGCTCAGCAACAAAGGCGTCTATCCTTGCTTTCAGTTCCGGATCTAACATACCCAAGTCAACACAACATAGCGAGAAGCACCAAGTGGCTTACTTGGAATGACCTCGTTGATCTTGAGCGGCACTCGGTTGAATGGATCCTTGGCGTCCGATAAAAGATGTGATTTGATTGTAGCACGGTCAAGAACTGTTCGGGAAGACGGCAAAACGACTGGGTCACGCATCAGCGTGAACATCAACGGATCTACATCCGCGGTGTATGTGTCAGTTCAAGAGATGCGTTGCGAGAACAAGAGCCTACCCAGGAATTCATCGGGAATCTCTCCCAGATCATCTTCGACCTCGATCAACGCTTTCGCTTCCTCAACTTTGACGACGAATAAACGTATCTGTTCGAGCTCGGACTCTGGCTTCAAAGCAATTCTCCTGGATCGCTCGATCGCCCTTTCAAACAACTCTTTCTTGTAACTGCGTCCGTCGTTGGCGACCGCACGCGTAAACGCGTCTTGGTCACTCAAGTTCAGATACACTTGCAAGATATCGCTGAGCAGTTGCCTTGGGTCAAAGTGGTACTTTTCGGGTTCCTTGACACGTAGTTCTCCACACTTGGGGCCGACTAGCGCTTCGAGGTTGTAATCCAACATGGCAGCAAGCTTGTCCACAATTTCCGGCATCATGAAGGGCGCTTTTGTCTCCGCAGTAAATTCCCTGAGTAACCCCACAGTCGATTTACCGAGGGTGGTATAACTGGATGCATGGCGCTCGAGCCCACGGAGCGTGTTCTCGCGTTCGCGCCGGTACTGAGCAGGACGAGCTGCCCAAGCCGTCTGGTCGCGCATCTCTGTCTGGATGTTGTGGATCTGCGTCAGTTCGCTGAGGGACTCGTCCATGAGGTAGGTGACGTCGTTGATCATTAAATTGACAAAGCGAACGAATTTTTCGACGTTTCTGGTAAAGACTCGTGAACACGGAGGGCCACTCTGCGGTGAAATATGGTCCTTACAATGCTTCCGTGTTGAGTGCTTGCCTGTGAGCAGGATTTCCCCAGATTGCTTTGAGGATGTATGCGATGTTCCTCCTTCAGGACTGTCAGACTCATTATCTCACCAGTTGACACCGGACTTGCCTAGCATCTAAAGAATTGACTACGATTGAGAAGAGTCCCTGTTACAAGGGGTCGAGTACTCACTAAATTTATCATAGAACTGTGAGCTTGCACCTGTCTGTTCAACCTCTGTTTGGAATGACGCGTCAGAATCAGAGTGGTAATTCAGAAGACAGGGCATCGTCACCGATATAAAAGTGGGTCAACGCCTGGACGAGATGCTTCAATGCCAAAGGATGGCTGTTAAGCACTCCGCCCAGAATTCCATTTTGTGCATTTCCGTATGGTAAAACACCATAAAACACAGCCTACGAAAACATTAGCATTGTCCAAGAGGAATATTTCCTATGCACACCTCGTTGATCTTGGCCTTCAGGAAAGGGTTCTTGATGTACCAGGTCGATGTCATGAAAGTGAGGGCAAACACAACAAGCTCGTCTTTTCCGGACAAATCCAGGCTGTCTGGTGAGTGGCTGAAGCACTCATCCATAAACTAGTGTTATGAGTGTTGGAAAAGCGGCATACCGGGTGATGAAAAGGAAAAATTCCACCACATCCTCCAAGATATATTCCGGAAGCACCCTGAATGACATGGGGACTTCCTGGGGGAGTGGTAATCTGCCAAACGCTCAGCAAGTCATCCCCGTTCGCAGGAAACAACTTACTCGACTGGGGGTGTAGGATGTAAACCTTTAGGTCCAGCTCTTCGTATCAACCAGGTGGAGACAAAATTGGTAAACCCCATATATCGAAGAACAAAGTCTGGCTCGAGCAATTGCACTCGGAATGCGAGCTGTTGCGTTTGAATTTTCCCCATCTCTGTCTATGTCATAAATCAGACGGTGAACGGCGGCTATCCCCCCAGACCGAGCAACGCACCTTCATTTGGTTGAGGGCCGCTTCCGTCCGTGCATGGAAGGGACTCTGAAAACACGTAAACACAGAATAAACCAAGGAATGAGTGCGACTGACACCAATCCAAGAACCATCGCTGTTGATCATATCGTGATGACGTTGCAGTTCGTCGTGATGCTTGGCGAAATCGTCGTAGGTCTGGGTAGTTCTAAGGTAGCCATAATGGCCCATAGCATTGCAGAGATAAAAGATTTCAGAAATGAAGTTTGGTGTTGCAGCTGTTTCGTGGATAAAGCGCTACCCGATTGACGAGATTCAAGGAGCTTACCATTGCCTCTGTTTGCCTCCACCCATTGCCCTGCCTCCTCTGACGTGGCTTTAATCCGCGTCTCCTCACTCACATCAATACGATTCGAAACAGCAAAGTACAACGGGTCAATACGATCCATCTGTGTGGTCGGTCAGGTTTAACAACCACCAAGTCGAGTATAACAAACCTTGGAGTATCGGGAGTCAATAAAAGGTTCTGCAAAGCTCAGAAGTATACTTTGCAAGTTGACCATGAAGCTGTCACTTGCGACTGTCTGTGGGTCCACCTACAAAACCTATTATAAAGTGCCGCAGAAAAGCTGAGCGTGCCACATACCTGCATCCCCGCTCGCTTGATGTTCAACTTGACTGCAGTAGCAAAGTACTCTAATACCGCCTCCCTGGACTCCGGGGATGCCCGTACGAGAGTGTTGAATATGTGAAAGAGTGATGACTGTGGGTGGGAGGTTGACATACTCGGTATTTCGCTTGCCATGACCTACTCACCTGTAGGCTCTTCACTGTGCCCCTGAGACTCACAGTAGAGGATTCGACATCATTCCGTGGACGTTGGTTGGGTTCGGAGAAATAGCTTTGCGCGATATTAGGCTGCAACGACTATCATGAACTGATCCTGACACAACCATGAGCTTGATCTTACCCATTCCCTGCTGAACACCCCGAGCCGACAAAGAGGACCCATCAACGTTACCGTTTCAAACGTAGACGCCGTAGCATGTGGTGGATTCCACTCGTCCAGTCTAGTAAACATGACTGCTATGCTCTTGACGGAGACAAGTGCTTCCATGCCACCCACTACGCCTCGCCAGGAAGAGTCACCTCCTGCCAGCCCCTCGGGTCTAAAAAGGGACGAGTGAAATAACAGTTGTCGTAGGACCGGACCAAGTACGCCATCAATTTCGTTGTCCGGTTCGAAACGCCGAGCAAGGTCTTGAAGAAACGGTTCAACTTCTGTTGACGACAGGACATTATTCGGGGAAGACGCAGTTGTGAGTGGCGTGGAGAGAGCAGACAGTGACAGTAGTGAGGCAACAAATTCAGATGGACCAAGTTCTCGCCTGTGCTAAGTATAAGAGTGGTGGTGTGTGATGCATGGCTTAACACGCACCCTGCGGGTTGGGGGAACATTTCTGGATCTTGCAGAGTGAAACCTGCGTAACTGATGACGAGATCTCGTATCTTTTCAAGGAGGGCAGATGCTTGCTGCATCTCGCTGACTGGATTCTGTCGAACCAATATGAGCATTCTGTCCACACACCATGGGTTATACCAACCTTCTTGACTAGGTTTGATTTTGCGCTATTGATGCGTTTCCAGCAGCCGACCAAGTACTCGTACACTGTCATTTGGGACGGGAGGGACGCAAGCACGGAAAGATAATCTAAGTCATCCCTGGACACGGCTCCGTAAGAGATGAGTGAGTGCAACGACTGAACTCACGACATCGCCTGAGGGTCCAACTCTAAACGAGATATAAGAAGGCGATCGGCAATGTCTCCGGTGAGGTTCATTGTAGAGGCTGTCCCGTGCCTCGGTTTAGTTGTACAAGGCTGAAGGTAGAACCCACTCACAGTATCCCTCTGATGCAAGTTCGGCTTCGAGGCCCTTGAGCCACACGATGTCAAAGTTGCTGCGCTCCGCTACTGAGCTCTACTGATCGTGAGATATCTGAAGCGACGAGTGGTGCGACTGCGTGTACCTTGAGTGTAACTTTGAATATCTGAGTCAGTGTCTCATCTTCCCATGTATGTATGTCCAGCTTCATGAGTGGGAGTGACTTCCTCTTGAGCGGCACAGAGGGTATCGGTGTCTGTTGCTGCTGAGCCGGGAGAGTTTGAGCTCGCTTTGGCTGGGCCGGCTTGGGTGCTGGCACGGACGGAGATGCAGCGTCGGGCGATGGCGCACTTGATCGCCCGGCCTGCAACTTTGCAAGACGCTTTGCGCGGATCTGCAGGGTGGTTCAGCGTCAGCAAGACGGGCCAGTGAGACTGTCCGTACGCGATCGGCGTCGTCTTGGGGGTCTGTCATGGCAGTAGTTCTGAGAGTCGAGTGGGATGCACGTGACTCCTCTCTTTGACCATGTTCCTCAAGAACTTGCTCGCGACGGCGCGGTCGTTCTCGACGTCGGCCGTAGCAAACTTTCCAAAGCTCAAGACACACAGCGGTGCAAAAAAGAGATGGCACGCCATCGCCAGCGGAAAATTCAAACGAGTTGCGTGCTTTGCGCCAGAGCCCAACTCGACCGACTAACCCCATGACAGGCCCATGCCAATCATTCGCACAAGAATGTATCAAAGAGACCTGCACGGAAAAATAACCTCGCCCAAACGGCCTACTCTAGTAGTCAATCCCAGACAGCCACCCTGAAAAAGCTGCTCCCGTATGCTTGAGCAGCATACCTAGGTCAGCCGACCATCATGTATCATTGTCATTTCTTCACTTCCGCATCAGACGTTACCCTCCATGGTATCCTGCATGTAATTTACAGCCAGAAGCAGTCGCTCTCCTCCATAGATTAATTGCGCTCTTCCGTTTCTGTTTCATCCGTCGCTTTGCCCTCTACTTGTTCTAGTGCCTCGACGGGTTTCTTCGCACCACCCCCTCCCCCAAAGAAGTCGCGAATACTCGTCTGTTTGGGGTCATGCGCAACGATTCCCTTTTGACGCTTCTTAGAGCGACCGTCAAGAAAAATGAACAGCGTCCTGAAGATGGTGACTCACGACGTTGGCAGTGTGCTCGTGTCGATTCACGTCGGTTACCGCGACAATTAATGGCGGTAGGTTCTCATTGGTTATGTGCGGTACTTGGGCGCCAGGCTGTATGCGCTTGGTCAAACGCACCAACCAAAGGGGACCAGATATCATCACCTTGGGTTGTACAGTGACTCTGGTCCAAGCGGTATTCGATAAACCTTTGTAATCTTTGGCCGGCAAACCGCCAACGCTCCGCTTCAGCAGAGCAGGCACTAGTTCACTAATGCAGAGACTATGGCTAACCACGGCGACGTGAATGTCTTCGACACCCGAAATTGCACGGGAGAGGTGGGGCTTCAGTACATGATCGCGAATGAAGCATTCCGCCCGTACAGCGATATCATCCAAACTCTCTCCGTCGGGAAATTTCTCGTGTCGCTCAAATAAAACTGGGTATTGACCATCCCTGAAATGATCATCAAGCGATTTACTGGAGATCCGACGCAGCATCCACGGATAACCCTCGGCGGCCCCAAAGCATTGTTCTCGGAGGTCTCGATCTACTTTGAAGGATGGCTTTGGATCGGCCTGGTCGTTCAGGAGAGCCACGGCGGTTGCATGGGCACGCTTGAGGTCTGAGGTGATGATGGCATCGAGACGCGTATTGGCATAGGATTCACCGAGTGCTTTGGCTTGCTGCGGATGTTGAGATGAGTAATGAGCGAAAATAGGGAACGTGTTGTGCTCACTCGCACTCCTGGTGGCTGGATTGGTCAGGTTTTGATAACCAATGGATGTCACTCACCGAGTTCGCTCAGCTCTGCGTCCTTGTGGCCCGCCCAGATTGATTTCTGCGCACAGAAATGAGCGTGGCCAACGTGTGACGCCAAGTACTCACGAGGTTATCGAGCGATTCTCCGTGTCTGATCTAGCGTCGAGAATGATATGTCAGCGAACGGATGACGAGCTGAATGAGCTTACAAAGGACACGACGAGCATGGTGTGATCTGATCGATTGTTCCCGGGTGTTCAAGTTCTCTGACACAGCATAGGCTTGCGCGTTCCCGAGTTTATAATCCACGTCTCAGCGCTTGTCTCTTCGCTACCATCATCATCAATGGCCTCCAACACCACCGCTGAACGCGATACCCAGCTCTTGTCCATCGGACAGCAATGCTCCGAGTCCTCGTGTCTCCTCGTAGACTTCCTTCCATTCAAGTGCCAGCATTGTTCAAAGAGTTTCTGCGGAGAGCACTTTCTCGTCGCAGCACATCACTGTCCGGAATACGACGAAAGCAAGCATAATCGCGTCGCTCCCAGTTGTAAGTCGCTCACTCGATCGTCACATCACTTGTTCACGTACATCCTAGGCCCGTTATGCAATACCCCGGTTGCCATACCCCCTGGAGAGGACCCCAACATCCGCATGGAACGTCATATCAGTTCAGAGTGCAGCGTCATGACGGGAAAATCCGGCAGGATCAGGTCTCAGCCTGCGTGTGCTCGAGGTAAATGTGGAAAGGTTCTCTATGCGCCGATCACATGTGATGTGCGTTCCGTTTCTGCTGCCCTTGCAAGCACATCCTGAAGCATCCCACAGGCCTGCAAGAAACAGTACTGTCCTCAACATCGCTTCCCAAAGGACCACAACTGTTCGGGCACCACGTCGACCGCAGCGTCCTCTTCCAAATCGCGCAGCCTACCTTCGTTGGCTGGTTTCAAGCTCCCCACCAAGACTCCCACTGCGCAGACGTCGAACGCATCCAGTGCTCGCGCCCGTCCTGTGGCCACATCGTCTGGGGCTTCGACTTCTTCAAATATTCCTGCGTTGAGCATCCCTTTCTCCAAGGCTGACCGGTGAGTCGCGTCTCGGCTTCTCGCTTGGTAAACACTCATAACGCGTCAGCACGCTTTTTTCCCCCACATCTCCACCCAAACCCCCATCACCGTCGCCAACCGCCGAACTCAAACCATCACCCATCGAACGTCGAACAACTTCCGATTCGCAAATCGCGAAAATTCTGAATCCTCTGTCTTTTGTTCCCCCGCCCATTTTTGCTACGGCTTAATATACTCTTCAATACCGACGCATCGTTAGTCGCGCCAAGGCGGAAAGAGAGAGCAGGAGGAAGGCCATGTTGGAACGGGCGAAGAAAGGTGTACGTGTGGAACCCAAGTAGTATCACCGCAAAAGCACTGACGCGACTGCAGCTTTTGACAGAGCAGGAGAAGCTGCTGCTTGCGGAGGAGGAGGCACAGCGTGCCAAGGAGCTGTCGTCAAAGAGTGACAAGGATTGCACCCTCATGTAGCTTATAATGCGCTTATCTTAGAGAACTCTAATAGTACTTCACTTCACGTGATCATCCCACCTTACCACTACACGCGATGTCGAATTCAGAAAACGAAGCCATCGTGCTCGGAAAGCGAGAACGGGACGAACAGAATGTTGCACCAGCTCCCGATGCACCGATGTATGATGACCAAAGTGACGACGACATCGGGCCAATGCCCATGCCGTCTAACGCGAACAGGACCGTGAAGAAGAAACGAAAAGGTGAGCGCATCATGCCCACCCTTGCTCGGAGAACATCCCTGAGCCCGCACCAGTCCTTCCACACGAAAGGCTATACCTCGATCATCTTCCAGATGCAGACCAATATTACCAGTCCTTTATGCACCGGGACGCGCTAAACTTTTGCGTCATAACCAAGTACGTCTTGGGAACGAGCACGTCGTCAAGTACGCTCACTCTTTTTGCAGGACTGATTTCCTCATCACCACATCCATCGACGGTCACCTGAAATTGTGGAAGAAGCAAGAAACGGGGATCGAATTCGTAAAACACTTTCGAGCACACGCGTCACCCATCGTAGGCGTCTCAGTGAGCGCAGACGGTCAGTTGTTTGCCAGCATCTCCGAGGACGGGTCAGCAAAGGTCTTTGATGTCGTCAACTTTGGTATGCGTGATTTGCTCCCGTCGAGATGTTTTGTGCTGACACGAACTGGAAAAGACATGATAAACATGCTCAAGCTTGGCTTCGTACCACATGCATGCTGCTGGGTGCACAAGCGTGGTCAGGCTCAAGGGCTGTTAGCCATGTGAGCCTTTGGGCGTTCTCTCGTGTCGTCCTGTTACTCACTCCTTGGGTGCAGTTCGGAACAAAGTTCTGGTGTGATCAGGATATATGATGCCAGAGGCGACGATAAACCCCTTGTCTCTGTCGAAAAACTCCACCGTTCACCTGTTCACCTAATGACTGTGTGTCTCGTTCATTTGAATCCTGGTCAAAGTATTTAAAACTCTTCAGTATAGCGACCGATATGACACGGTTATATCTGCGGACGAAAGTGGATTTGTCGAGGTTTGGCAACCCATAGAATCGTTCGAGCTACCAAGGAATATTCCTGGCATGTGGACATTCAAAAGCTCAACCGATCTATACGAATTTAAAAAGGTACATCTGCGTTCAACGGGAATAGAGCTTCATAACACATGTTCCTTAGGCGAAATCAATACCTACATGCATTACCCTCTCCCCCGATTCCAACTCGTTTGTGACATTCTCTCTGCCCGACCGGCAGGTTCGCATATTTTCGTTCCTGTCCGGGAAGCTAACCCGGAAATATGATGAATCCCTTGCTGCAATCCAAGAAATGCAGCAAGCAGGGACGGCTGTATACAAGGTCGAGGACATGGAGTTCGGCCGACGCCTTGCAGTGGAACGTGAACTCGAGATGCCCGGTCCAGACGGACGGATACCAGGGATGTGGAGCAACGTTGTATGGGATGAGAGTGGGGCGTTTGTCATCTACCCGACCTTGCTTGGGATCAAAGGTTTGTTTATACTGGGTTCCAGTCTGCAGTGCTTGACGGTTCTCATCTAGTGGTAAACACGGTCACGAACCGTGTCGCCAGGCTGTTGGGGAAAGACGAGGCTGTCCGATGGATGAACCTTACCCTGTACCAAGGAGCACCTGCTAAGAAGGGCCTTACAACATTGGCCATGCTTGCGTCCGCAAATCCCATCCTAGCCAACAAAGCTACTCGTGATCCAACTCTCTTTTGCACGGGCTACAAACGCCAGAGGATCTATCTTTTCACGCGCTCAGAACCAGAGTATGTTGAACGAATGGCATGCATCGGTGATCGACACTGATGGACTCTCCTTAGGGATAGCAAACTCAACGATCGCGATGTTTTCAATGAAAAGCCTACCCGCGAAGAACAGTCCATCGCGACTGCCACCGCGGTTGGCAAAGGTGGTCCATCCCCGCTCGCCAACTCTGCGGTCATCCACACGTCAATGGGAGACATACACCTCCGGCTGTTCCCCAACCACTCACCAAAGACAGTTGAAAACTTTGTGGGTCACGCAAGAAGTGGGTACTTTGAGGGCGTCATATTCCATCGTGTCATTGCAAAGTTTATGATTCAAACGGGAGACCCGCTCGGAGATGGCACTGGAGGCATGTCAATCTGGGGGGGGGAATTTGAAGATGAATTTTCAGACGAGCTTAAACATGATCGGTATGTTGGCAACGTATACACGGAAGGCGTCGTTTGCTAACGTCACGTCAGTCCGTATACCGTCAGCATGGCCAATGCAGGTCCGAACACGAATGGGTCGCAGTTCTTCATCACCACGACGGCAACACCGTGGCTGGACAAGAAGCACACGATATTTGGGCGTGTCTTTTCAGGACTCGAGGTTATTCACGCGATCGAAAACGTCAAGATAAACAAGGTAGATAAGCCATTCGAAGATATCAAAATCGTCAATGTAGATGTAGACTAGCGGTTTTTACGTTTTACAATGCTACTCTCTCTAGGGTTTCAGTGCCGTGGGTGACAATAATGGATGCTCCTAAACGCTCAAGAACAGCCGCAAACTTGTCATCAAGTTTTCTGATCACTGTACTTGGTGACAGTTCGACGTCACTCCGGGCGAGAACCTGTGGGCAGGAAAATCTCAACAACACATGTTCTCTCCCCAAACCCAATGTAAAATCCGATGTTTCGCTCGTCCATTTGAAAGAGACCGTATAGATGTCCAGAGGTTCCCGTTCCAGAAACGATGTCTGGGTCGAAAACGCAGGGAAATACGCAACCGGGTAGTCGATCACAACCGCCGCGAGTGGGATGAGGCTCTCTTGTGTGAACAACTCGGACAAGGAGAGCACCAGCGCGTCGGGGGACTCTGCCATTGTAGATCTCACGCCCTCAAGAGCCTCCCGGAGCGCGTCGGGGGGATCTTTGAACTGAGACACGAGGACTCGGGTGAGGGGCGCGGTTGCTGCAAAGGACGGGTACCCTTGCTTACCACCGAGAGGCACTTGTCCAGCTTGATAAACACACATTGCCCGGCCCCATCGAGCAGTGCCGTGATCTTGTCTTGCAAGCGCGGGACGTGGACCAAGAACGACTGCGTCGTAGGGGTATGATGCCAAACCATGACATGTTTGAATACCGCGCTCTATCGTATAACGCGGATCGTTACAACGGGGAAATGATACGGTCGATACTTGGAAACGCCCACCGGCGCACCTTTGTGCGGAGGGTCATCAGGAGAGTGCGAAAGGTATCCGTCGGATTCGGTGGGTAGAGTGTGTCTACCAGATAACCTGTTCTAGGAGCCCGATCACCGACGATCGTAGCAGGCCGCGTTGTCAGGATGAGACGTCTCATGGTACCCACCGGACGCCGTGCGCCACCAAGCAGACATGGATGGCGAATTCGAGTCGCTTGGTATGAGCTGAACGGTGTAGCGTCTTGACGTTGTTGATTTCATCCAACACCAGAGTGAGGAGTGAAGATGTGGGGGTGTTGAGGTTGCTCATGTACTTTCCACACTGAAGGGTTCCGTGATCTTCCTCAAGTCTCGCCAGAGAAACTGTATGTTTTTTGTTACCACGATATAGGGAACATTAGACGACGTTCTCCAAGCCGTCCATCTCGACTCGAACAAGTCTTGCGAATCCATTCATCGTCGCTGTCACTACTGGTACTCATGCGCCAGGTGCTCTGTACTGTAATTTCGCCAACTCCAACATGTCTTCGTCCGCCTTTCTTATCCATCCGTGGACTGCATAGACGACATAGGTCAGAAACCCTGGGATACACCACCACACGGTCGTCTGCCATGCCCGCCCTGAATACATAGAGAGCAATGGCCCAGCGGCAGACCATAGAAACGTTTCCCAGAACCCGATTGCCCGAATGGCCCGTCCAGCGATGACGACGTTCCAAGGGTGGACAATCAGACTGAGGTTGACGTGAACGAGAATAGCGACATAGGCCAGGAGGCCACTCATGTCCAGCGGGGCAGTGGCTCGGCCAGCCTCGGGAGGTGGAGGGAAAATCGCAAAAAGTGGGGTTCTTCGGTCCGAGAGCATGTATAGGACATATCTGCGACAACAGGGGGGCTCAGGAAAGGCATGGACGAGCGACTGACTGAAACGACGCACAGCAGACACGACAGTCCGAGCATCGCTTGTAACGCGATTCGATTCTGGTTGTTGGACGACACGTGTTGTTCCTTGATACGATCCACCACCTCTGCTTGTTCTGCAAGTCTGTAAGCACGCATGTACGTGAGTGAATTCGCTATAGAAAACTACCTTGTTCATCGAGCACTGCTCTGCCATTGTCCTGGTGCTCTGACTGAAAGGTGAACGGGTTTCGTTTGCGAATTGCCTGCATGACTGAGGATGGTTGGTGATGGTTGGTGGAGAACGTCAAGCTGCGGCCGCAGGGTCAATTAGATCCTTTTGTAGGCGGATTCGGTGCAGCATGGATAACAGAAAAGAGGGGGCAGAGGGCAGAGTGTTACGCTTGTTTACGTCCCATCACCCTGAAAAGGTCAAACTTGGGAGTCATCGCCTTAGATAGGGGTCAATTACCCGGATACAGTCACATCTTTCATCTCAACGTCCACAATGGCGACAGAAAGTCCCCTAGACATCGTCCCAGGACAGTTTGATGACGCATTGGAAAATGCAGAGCCACGACAGGACGGCCATAATATCGACGATGACCAGCTTCTCGAGTGGTCAGAGTCCAGCGAAGACGAGGACCAAGTAAGCGGAGATGACTTTGAGGACGACAGAGTAGAAGATGAAGACTGGGAGATCGCAGAACGAGGCGAGTCTGCTTTTGATCGTCCACCCGTCCTGACGTACGAATGGCGCATATTCAGATTTCACAAAGCAGTACAATCGTCTGCGCCAGCATGTCGCTGTCCGTAGCGGCAATGTTCAAAGTATCGCTTCCTCCATCAACAAGAACGCTGCTGTGGCGCCACTCCCTGCAGTCAACCATTCGACCGTCCACGTGCATGCCAAAGACAGGACAGCTACCCAACTGGCAGCACTGTCAAAGTATTCCTCAAAGATTTCCAGGATAGACCAGCCATACGCGATGGGCGTTGGGGTCAACCGAAAGGGCCCAAGCTCGTACGCAAACGCAAAAGACAAATCAGATCGAGCGACCTCCGAACAGGTACTCGATCCTCGGACGAGAGTTATATTGTTCAAGATGATCGGTCGTGGGTTGCTTCAAGAGATCAATGGATGCATCAGCACAGGAAAGGAGGTACGTCGCTGGACCCCCTTTATCGTCAACTGTCTCGATTTGTGTTAGGCAAACGTTTATCATGCACTCGCGCCAGACTCTGCGCACTTGGCACTTAAAATCTACAAGACATCCATCCTTGTCTTCAAAGATCGCGACCGTTATGTTACGGGCGAATACAGGTTTAGGAGGGGGTACAGCAGACACAACCCTCGGAAGATGGTACGGCTATGGGCGGAGAAGGAAATG